>JAUKPP010057611.1:0-16587 GCA_032273245.1 Phyllaplysia taylori | reverse complement strand
AAGCGCCTAGAGCTGTGTACTCACGGGAGTAGGCGCTGTAGAAATGATCTACATTATTATTATTATTATTATTATTATGAAAATACATATTTTTGTTAATTTACTGCAGCGAGCCAGTGTTTCGTTCTGTTTCGGTCTCAGAGCCCCTTCTTCTCAATGTCATGCAAAGGCACCATTGAAACTTAGTAAGCAAACGTAGAATACATTAAATTTTTTCCTAATCTAAGGTTTGAGCTAATCATCATTTTTCTATTTCGTAGGTTATTATATTCCAACAGTTTTCATAGGGTATTTTAAATTAAAAGGTTTTTGGACTGTTTTCTTTAAGACATGTTTTCTCCCACCAGACACACCTTTCATCCTTGAATTCAATGCTAAATAGTTCCTTATTTTCGTATGCCCCTGTAGAAGTCACAAATCTCTTTTTCCTTTAAGGAACTTGACCGACATGGAAAATTTCGTTTACAGAAGTTTCATGTCTGATGTGGAATTGGAAATTACATGAAGAGAAAACACTCTTTAGGATTTTGATTCCTAGCATTTAAGTACCTGGTGTTTAGTTGCTTTATTGGTTGATTCTAAATTGAAATACCTCAACGACCTACATAGAAACATGTTGTTTCTGCAAGTGTTCGATTGTCTTTTGTTAATAGATTCTAAATTTAAATACCTTTAGTAATACAATGTAGTAAGGAGTTAGTAATGCATAGAGGCGCCAGCCCTGGCTGTTTTAGCCCCTTTTTTTTTTTACTTAAGCACTTAAGCAGGCATAAGTTACCCTGAGGGTTGTTCTTTGTGTGCTGCGTCCGCAGGCAATTCGTGGTCACCAAAAATCACATCAGGCAAGATTTTGGTGTTTGTATTCATGGCAAAGCAGTGCTCTTGCCAGTTCTTTTGTCTTGTGTTCCTGATGATTTTGGTGGCTCGATTACACGCATCTCGATAAGCTTTTATTGAATTACCTCTATATTGATGGAAACAATTTGTTTTTTGCCAAGGAATCATCATCCTTTTTAGTTTTGTCCCATTACAAAATCTATGTATGAACACTCTGAATGACATCACCGATTCGGGCAGCACACTTGTTTGTTATGCAGAAATGGTTTTAAAATCCTGAGTGCGCCTTGTGGCTTTATGCATGTGTCTGAACGCTGACAGCTGTCTGGAGAAAATTTGCATCTGGAATTAACAAAAAATCACAACCCAAGGACTCAATCAACTTGATTTAAAAATTTCATAGAAACTTGTAATGTCAGTTGCCACACCCAGTGATCGTTGATCCTGCAGAGTACTGTAAATGAAATTTTTTCTGTCTTTATCCGTTTGAAATTTATCTTCACATTTTTTAGTGGTCATGTTTTTTTCTGGCAACTGAGGTATTACATTTTATTCAATTTTTGGGTTGATGTTTTTTAATACACAAAATGATATTCCACACTGATTTCTTCTTTACCATGATGTTATAATCCATATTATGCCATGCTCACATTTACTTCATTTTTCCTCTAATTTTGTTTCTCCTGGAGGGATTTTTGTCTCATTTTGACCGTACTGTTTTTGTGCTGTTAGCCTGGTGATGGGATGAAAGCTTTGGTAGAGGATTTAGAGGTTAGCATGCTGGGCCAGTACTGTGGAGACACATGGGAGGCTGAGCTCTACAGGTAATGCCACGCAACCTGCAGGAAATTCCCATCCACTTTTGATTGCATTAACATAACGCCTTTCCTTTTTTGCAAATACTTTTTACGCCTACCATTGAATCGGTGGGTGAAGAGAACAATACATCAATTTGTTTAAAATTTTGCTCTGTGCTGTCTTAAAGCTTTTAGATGATTTAGCTCATTTTGCAGAAATTTTAATTCAGTTTGATTTGTGAATATTTACTTGAGAAAATTTATTTTTCTTTTTATCTACCTATATTGTTTTGGAGTTTCTTATTTGAAATTTTAATGCCACTGGTGTATTTTGATGCTAATAAAAGCGCATCGAGTTTTGTTATATTTTCATATTATCTGAACTGTCTTGCTGGACATCTTAGACCTTTGAATTTTCTTCAGTCCATTTCTGAGTTGGATGTGCAATTTACAATTTTACTTTTGTTTATTTTGGCCATATTATTTCCCACTGGATGCTTTCTTTTTCGAATGAACCTGTTTTTATTTTACTTGTAAAGCAAACATACTGAAATGTATAATTCAATTTCAATTTTAGCATTTGACAACTTTTTTGGCTTTGGTCAAATAGAATATGTAGCTAGCCATGGCGGAAGTATTTACATCACCGAAGTTAGTGAGGCAAGTCTCTAAAATTTCTTGTAGTTTTTTTCCTTAAAGTACTTTTAAGTTGTCTTTTATCTCGGCATTTGAAGAAGAGAAGGATTTGACCGCATCAATAATGATTTTGAGTTTTTATCGGGGTGCACATTGTCTGTTCAGTGAAAAGCTATATAGTCAGTTTAACACTTTACTACACATCAGTGAGAAGCTATATAGTCAGTTTAACACTTTACTACACATCAGTGAGAAGCTATAAAGTCAGTTTAACACTTTACTACAAATCAGTGAGAAGCTATATAGATAGTTTAACACTACTACAAATCAGTGAGAAGCTACATATTGTCAGTTCAACACTTTACTACAAAATCAGTGAGAAGCTACATATAGCCAGTTTAACACTTTACTACAAAATCAGTGAGAAGCTACATATAGTCAGTTTAACACTTCTCTACAAATCAGTGAGAAGCTACGTAATATTGCCAGTTTAACACTTTACTACAATTCAGTGAGAAGCTACATAATACAAGGTGTTCTATTTATTTTGATCGATTCTAAGCTGAAATAACTCAAAGACAATAAGAGAAAGAAACATTCTGTTTTCAACAGATTAATCCTCATCCATTCAAGTTTTTTGTGGTACCAAAGTGACCTGATTTGATTGATCGACTGCGCAATAGCGCCAGTTTAAAAAAAAAAAAACCCCAAATTTTAGCACGTTTCAGGAGCTTATTGTGCGTTTACAAAACAGATTGTGCGCCTGCAATGCGGAGTAAATCCCAAATAAGCACAACAAGAAAAGCACAATTCAAACTGACTCAAAGCTTGGTATCAAAATTTGGTAGAAACTGGTAATGTGAGTTGCCACAGCAACAAGGATAGCAAGAAGTCGATTTGCAACTTGCATTGTGCAGGTTCGATGAAAAGACGACTTCATTGAGTCAATACCCCAAGAAACATCCATCGCTCTCTAACCTAAACAATAAAACACAAATTTCTTTTTTGTAAGTCATAAAGCCCAAGCTTGGTAGAAATTATTCTGTTTGGATAAACAGTTTTAACCAGCTTTTTATTGCCTTATGATGATTCGTAGCAGTCTTCTCTTTGGTGTACCAGTGCGCTGTTTTGATGCCATAACCCTAAAAATGGCCATGTTCCGCTATCTCCTTTTTAAAATGTCTTCTATATAATCTTTTTAAGTAGCCCAGACAAAACTTAAATGGCCAATGAATGATGTGCAAAAGACCATTTACTTTTATCTCTTTCCGGTTTAGAGTTATTCAGTTTTGAATCGATCAATATTTTAAAAACTCACCCTGCATTGTCAGTTTAACACTTTACTACACATCAGTGAGAAGCTATATAGTCAGTTTAACACTTTACTACACATCAGTGAGAAGCTATATAGTCAGTTTAACACTTTACTACAAATCAGTGAGAACCTATATAGTCAGTTCAACACTTTATTACAAATCAGTGAGAGTCGGTATAGTCAGTTTTTCACTTGACCACAAATCAGTGAGAAGCTATATAGTCAGTTTAACACTTTACTACAAATCCATGAAAAACTCTACAGTCAGTTTAACATTAACACTTGACTACAAATATCATTGATGTAGGTGTTATACGGGCATCAGTATTGTCCTTGTATCAAATTTTTATTCCGTTACTCTATTACTTACTTTGCATGCAGTGATGATGATGATGTATTTTTTACCCAGAGTGTGCCAGGAAAATGCAACTCTCATGTCAAAATTGGAAGCAAGAAATGAGGAGCTTCGACGAGCTAATGCCCATAAAACTGGTATCTTACTTTTCTTTTTTTGCGAAATTGCTTTTCCCCCTCTCTATCTCTCTCTCTCATCTCATCTCTTGCATGTCGTTCATACATTCTTGATTTCAACCCCCTTATTTTATTTAATATGTGTTGTACTTTGTTTAATAATATACCGTTTGCAGTCATTCAGTGATTATAAAATCTGATGTTAAAAGATTTTGCATACTTATGAATATGATTGCCAAAGATATTTACATCAGTGTTTAGGATCTGATCTGTTTGCCTGTACAGTGTTTATTGTATATTGACCTCTCTTGTATGTTCATATGGCACTGTTATATTGTCAAGTTGAGTAGATAAGAGGTTTGATATTTTAGACCCAAAATTTAAGATTTTTTGCTCTTATTTCTTGATATTGACTGTTTGCTATCAATGGGAAGAGGAGACCGTGGGTAAGTATAATTGATAGTGTAGAATGGCAGTATTTATAGCAAAATTAACAATTTAAATTTGAGAATATTTCTCGAGTCACAGCATTATATTTGCTTTTTAGCGCTGGCACGTGAGAGAGATGAGCTCTTGGCTCTGCTAGACGTCACAGAACGCTCCAAGTATGAACAGGGGAAAAGTCGAGTCGCAGAGGAAGAATATGGGACGTTTACATCATCAGAGGTCAGAGTTTATACTCTATTTTTGTTTGTGTCTGAGATTTTTGTCTTGTGGAGAGGAAAAGTCAGTATTATTATTATCTTCATTGTCTTGTAAGAATCTGTTCTTTATATCTTTTAATTTTTTTTTTTCAATAAGCATTTTGTGATCATGCAATACATATTTAGCTTTAAAAATTTTGGCTGAGTGAAGTTACTCTAACGCTTTTGCTACCATAGTTTTTATTTTCGCAAACTCAATATTGATCTAGTGTCTACTGTCTAGTGTGTGTTGTAGGTAATGTCATACTACTATGATATTGATAGTCCTTTTGGCAAATACTCAATAAAAAGTCTTTTACGTGAAAGAGACCTTTTAAAAAAATTTTGCAAAAAGTTTAAGTACTACACTGGTCTGCAGCTGAGATGATGTTAGCGCGTGCACAGTAGTAGTACAGGTGGTCCCTCACGCAGTTTTAGGAAGCATTTGTGTAAGGTAAAAAATTGTTGAAGTGATTTCTTGAAAGTAGAAAAGTAACTAGTACTTTTTTTATTGTTGAAGATTACAACTACATAGTCCTCTTTCTTGTTTTTCAGCTGGCAGTTTTGGGTGCATGCAAGTGTCGAGTGTCTAGCCCAGACCCTTGTGGGTGTGCTCATGCTGCAGCTAATCTCAGGAAAGAAGTGTCCAAGCTGAAAGAGGAGGTAACTTCGAATACGGAGAAACAAATGGGTGCAGAGTTGCTTGAATAAAAGTAAAGCTAGCTCCAGCATTCAGTTAGCCTGTACAGATATAGATAAACTTTACGTTATATGTGGTTTATGTACAAAACCTTTCTTTCCAGTGTAAATCAAAAGCGTTATAATGATAAATACAGACTTGTATTGTAAGAAAAAACATTTTAAAAATTGATTTAACATCTCTTTCATTCTGCTCATTATCATAGTACTATGATCCTAATAGTCTTTTTGACAGGCACTCAAATGTAAAAAGTTTTAAGCTAAAAAAACTGATACACAGATACTGAGGTGCTGTCTTTGTGTGAAGAAATCTTCACTTTGTTTCAGGGACACACTCAGAATACTTAATGCTGTTTGTGTCTGTTGTGACGTTCTATTTGAAAAATGATGGAATCAGTATATGAATTACCCGATTTTTAACAAAATTCCAGGTGGATCTTAATCAAAGGCGGAGGGAAGAAGCTAACCTCACGGTTGACGCATATCGAATGGCGTTTGAGGAGCAGCTGTCCAATAGTCGGGGCATGAGTCAGAGGCTAGCACACGTAGCCAGTCTAACCTCCAGGTCGTCAAAGGCAAAGGCGGCCATCAAATTCCTGGTGCAAGTTTTAAATGACGGTATGTTGGATAAAATGGTGTATATTTGTTAAAAATAAAGATTCATTGTGAACGACTTTAAAGGTAAAGGCAGCCATCAAGTTCATGGCCCAAGTTAAAAATAATGGTATGTAGGATAAAATGTTCTATATTTCTTAAAAATACAAACAGGCAAATTTCTGGTACAAATGTTGTATTTAATATCTGTTAGAAATACAAATGGAAATTGCATGTATGACACATGATCTATTGGAATCTGCTGCCTAAGACATGCACCAAGAGTAAAACTTCTTGAGAGAAGTGATTGAAAAAGGAAACCCTTGAGAAATCTTTGGCTGTAAATTGTCAGTCCATTTGTATACAGTATGTCTTTATTTACTTTGGGCTCTTTACTCGACTTTCTACATTCCAGTAGCACTTAATAATCAGTAATCATAGTTGCCAACCCTCACAATTTATTGTATCTCTCACAAAGTTTTATGACAATCTCCCACAGTCACGGGAAAAATGAGTTCTCATGATTTTCTTTTCCACAGGTTATGCTGGTAAGATTAAGACATTGATCGCTTTTTTTTTCTTGGCCTGCGATTATGGCAATCATTGTTGGTTAACACTAAATTCTGAAGAGTGATATCTTCATAGTTGATTTTTAAGTAAATAAGCTGAAATCGCTCGGCACCATTTTAACCAGTGTATCATTACAGAACTCCCTTTCAATTAATTCCTGGACATTCTGTTGTGAATTACAGATGACTACACCCCTCCAAGCACCATAGACTCTGTGACTCTAGAGGAACTCAAAAGTGGCTCCACTCCTTCAATGAGTCTACAAGAAATGGTCACAGTACTCTGTGATATGGTAATGGTTGTCTTTTGTAGCTTGTATATATGAGTGAGTTCTTGTGTGCAGGATGATTCACAATATTGAGATATGCCATGGCTATTATGTAATAGTAATAATGATTTCGTTTATTCTCATATAGGGCTTATCCCTTGCTAGAAAACATGCTCTTTGGGCTTTCCAATCTATTATTGCTACTTATGGTGCAAATAGTATACGAAACATGTATCTCTGAAGTAACATTTTCAATCTAGTATTTTTTTATCTGGTTATGTTGTAGGCTTAGTAAGTTTTTAAAAATATTTTTGCAATGTTCTCCCTAGGTATTGTAGAGATATTGTGTGTATGTTTAATTTATGGATTTGAAACAGCTGTCAAATTCAATCTGTAGAAATGTGTTTTTCAAATCAGAAAACTTTGACATTTGCTGGAACTAATAACATTTACCTACTCTGTCCATCAGGTCTCTGAGAAAAAAGAAGCTCTAGCACATCAAAAACTGGCCACCCAACTCATCGCTAACAAGCTCTTCCTGCTGGAGAATAGACGAGGAGACAGCACAACTCCCCCACTCGATCATGACAATAATGAAAAAACATTGGGCAAGAATAAAGCGCACCCCTCAGCTCATCTAGGGAGGTATTCCACTAACAAATCCGCGAAAGAAACTTCAAAAGGTCTTGAGAGCAATAACAAAATGACTAGTGTCAGTGCTGACGTCACTCCCCATCACAACGAGTGTCATTCATTGGGAAATGTGGTGACCAGTGACGAAGGACAGGGGAACGTAACACAGCAACATGAGTCTCCGCCACCTGATGTCTCATCAGCTCCTGCTTTGAACAACTGTGACTCTTCTGAGAATGGTGCCAGTGAAAGTTTGCATCCGGAAAATGATGATCAGAGGGACTAGCGTGCCATGCAATGAATGACTTTTGTGTAACCTTTTTTTATGGCCAAAATTGTTTCACAAAGATTTGCAGTGGAGTGTTTCTGACTGGATCACATTGGCTTAAATTAGCTCTCATTAGGTCTATTGATTTTGGGAACAATTATTGTAAGTACCTTCACCTGATTATGGACTCATTTTATCTTGGATCTTGGGCTGAAAACAAATCAATGAATTTTTCATCTTCTACGTGATGATATGCTATCATTACATTTTCAAATGTAAAAAATATTTTGTCATAACATTTCTTAGAAAAAAGATGAATTTAGGTTTAGAGATACCCCTTGTCGGAAGGAATTTCTTTATGTTGGTGCTAGCTAGGTGAGCTCTCATTTCTCCAGAATCTAGATGTACAGTTATGCTCATTTGTGACATCAGGATCACCTGCATCTGTTGGATAATTCCCCTCCACACCTTAGATCAGCAATGGGAGACTGAGATCAATGTCTCTGTGTATACCGCAATAAGCACTGAAGCCTTTCATTCTCATACCAGAACATTCTTCATTTGTAAGAGGAGACGATAAGATGTGACTTTATTGTCTGCATAAGATAGGCTACATTTCTTACTTCATAGCATTCAACACAACTTACTGCACATACTTGCCGTACATTGTGTATAGCACAAGGGAGGTATACTCTTTTTCCAAAATGCAGGCATTTTCATTTGTCATACATTTAGTACATGGTCAATTTCTCAATTCGTACAGGTGCTCAACGTTAGTTAAAGCAATTACAAGTTTAACATAAAATATTTTGCACTACCTGTAAAATATTTGTATGTTGCATTTATATCAATGCAAGGCTGGAATGATCCATTGGAGATTTTCAACCATGAGGCCATTATGTGTCAAAGCTTTTAATCAATTAGTCAGGAAGGGTAATAGTCAATACTAACTTTTTTTCCCCCCAGTTCTCCAGTTCTATCTAGGCTACTTTCCCTTTCATTAATATAGCCTGTGGAGTATAGGTTCCAGCTTCATTCTTACTTAAAAATCACTCTTGTTAAAGGCGAGTTTATACGGTGCATGTTGGAGCAACTTTCTCAGTTAAGTGTGCAAAATGCTATTCAGCCTACATCAAACAGACCTTACACATGAGACCATGAACTAATCAGTTGATGAAACAGAGGATTGCATGTATGATTTGTAAAAGCTATCAGTTTTGCAACAGATGCACGGAAGCTTGCCAAATGTTTCATAAAAGGTAATACATCCTACATGAGGGCATGGTATGAGTATAGGCCTTTTTCTAATGGTTTTTAATAGCCATGTAATTCATGGAAAAAACTGAATATTCTTCAAATGTGTGGCAGCAAGGCAAACCCTAGCAGAAGTTGTGGGAGTCACAATTTAGATGCATGATAACAAAGTCTATTTTGGGCTCACATGTTGAATTGCAGCTCTCATCAAAAGATTCTGTAATTATTTTAACTCCTTGTCATGTCACTACCCACTCTGTTCTTATTGAGAACTCTCTACTTTAAAACATTGTATAATCACCGGGAACATGTATGTGCAACACCAAATGTTCCCTCCCAGTCACATGTTGCATTAAAGCAGCAAGCCTGGAAAGATTGATCACGTCTCTGCTGGCTGCATTTGACTGATGGGGCTGTTTGCCTTTCTGGCTGTGTGCAATTAAAAAGTGTCACGCCCAATTTTCCTTGTTTCTACTTTTTCGCAGCCATTGGGCGTACATGGGTAATTTCGGGAAGAATTTTTAGTTTATCAGAGTTTGATGGAATGTAAAGCTATAAATTCCCAGAAATTTGTACCTTAAACGTATCGTCTAAAAATGTTGTGTCATTCTGCTACCCTGTTGTTTCTAACCACACAAATGGTGTTAGCTCTAGAAGTCTCTAGGGCCAAGGATGAAAGGAAGAAGTGGGAGCTTCTAGTCATGGATCTGTTGAATCAGCGAGTAAATGAATAAGGCATGAGGGTGCTGCCGGGCAAGATTTAGATACTTTGTGGGTCAAAGATGGATTGATACTCAAAGCAATTCACGCCAACCGAGGGTAATTAGTATTTACATTATTGATAAGCCGGACATTATTTGTACATATGTATGTGCCTGTTTCATGCAATATCAACTTTCCCACCATGAATGTACATTTTTATGACACTATCGTTACTGTGACTGTGCAATCTTTCTTTTTTTAAGTAATGAAAGACATACTTTAACTTATATCCTCCTTTGAGGCCAACAGATTGGCTGGGTGGCTTTCTTTTGCTACAGCATGCTAATCTGTCAGACTTACATGGCATTGCCTGTCTGGAAAAATAACTCAAATGGAAAATGAAAACTGAGTTGGGAATGAGTTAAAGGTTTCCACAAACATTTTATTTTGGTGCATGCCTCTGTGTTTGTGTGTTTTTGTGAATGCTTTAAGACAAAATTCATGTTGTTCTGGTAGCAATGTTAAATTCTGAGAGCATTGTGTCTGTTATAACAACTGCTCAGTGCTTTGACAGCTGAGACGATAATCAAACCTTTTTACCACCTAGCGCTTGATTTGCTTTTGGTGTTTTGTCCCTTGCAACTGTATTAAGTCCTTTCAGAGACCATACCTCGAGTTTTAATGTCCAACTCTGGGGAAATTGGGGGTTGGAATTTCGAAAGTTTCGAAAAAATGCCAGTGAATCCCTAGGGGTCAAACCAAAGACTTTCGTATTCTGAGGCAGACATCTCATTGCTTGCTCAGAAAGGGTCCCTGCTCCCTCCCTTAGGGCTTACACCATGGTCAAAGTACAGGGTGCTTTGTCAATGTGTGAAGCATTTTCTAGCACAAGTACTACTAACCACTGTAACAACAGCTCCTCCCCTTGGACTGATCGAAGCAGGTTAGGTCAACAAAACCTAAGGTCCTACAGATAGAGTCAGGGTTAAAGTTAAGGGTTAGTAGGGTTAGAGTTGGACCTTAACTCTAATCCTAAATCTGACCATTTTTCTTTTTTCTCATTATGTAGTCCAATCTGCTTGGATTCTACCCTCAACTCTTGGACATAGCATCTCTGTATCATTTCCTTCACGGCAATTTATCAGTGGTTACATGCACCAAACCATTGTAGGTTACACAAATGTAAAGGTCATGTTCCATTGTTGGGCTGTACTCACATTAGCTCACAAAATCTCATGCAGGCAGGGAGGGGTTCTGTTTAGCTCAGTGTCATTCTCAACAAGAATATGCAATTTTTTACCATTTTAAAAAGTCTTTTAAGTTACTTTTTTATCCAACCCTGAATCCTGCTAAGGAAGCAGGCCCTTATACTTCCATAACTTTCGTCAGGTGTAACTGGTTTAGTGTCATAGATGAGAGGACTCGTACAAACAGGCGTGTGTACACTGTAGTTATTTGAGTAAGCGCCACAGATTTTGAGGCAAATGTTGCCCAGTATTGAGTTGAGAAAAATAGCAATCAACTTAAGTATCAGCACTCAAACTTTGATTGACACTTTTGGCACACTTCAGAGGAGTGTGTCTTGGTTAAAAGTTCCTGCTTCTGAAAAAGTTGTAAAAAAGAAGGCAATCTCTTCAGCGTGATGGCATAATATACAAACAGCCACAAATGACAAAGTGCTTTATTGTCCCAGGCACCCACACATTTATCATAAGAGCCTTTAACATCACTTCTGTCATTGTGGGCTGATGCTGTGCCCAGATGAGGATCCTTAGCTGTTCGTCTGTGACTGAGAAATGGTAGAGCACCGGCCTCAGAAGGTGAAGGCTAAGTTGGAACATGATTCATGGCATGCCGATTTCCTAAGTGTCTGTTCCCCTTTGAAATTGAAGACGGGCTGTCAAAATCAGAGGTTGAGTTGTTTTTGTGATCTCTATAGTTCTATTGTATTGACAGGGCTTTAGCCAGAACTAAAGACAAAACCTCTTTACTTTTCGTCTGCAATTTGTCTGTTTTGATTTATTCCCCTTCGCTGAATAGCTGTTACTTTGTCATGTCATCTTCATCATCATCATCACCACCATTATCATCTTTGAGGCCTATCACCTCGTCGGGGTACAGGCCACAGATAAGAGATTTCCACCTCTCTTTAACTTTGGCAATCTTATCCAGCTCACTTCATCCATAATATGCTTCTCCGTTATCCAATAACAAAGTATAAAATATTCAGCTCCACTCTTGGACGACTCAATGGATGTTTATAGACTTCATGCAGAGTTGCTCTGAAGCCTTTGTTTCGATTGTCAAACTTCCATTGCATGAACTGTTTTTGTTGGGGGTTAATGTTCTGTGAAATAATGGGACGTGTCAGGCTCTACCTCATGTTGCTCCTGTGTTAGTAAAAAATCCTCATTGTCATTTCTCATGCTTCTCCAATCAGGTCATGTTGTTGATATTATAATTAAGTTTTTTTTTTTTTTATTCTTTCATATAATGTATAGCTTTCACTTCTCCTCCTAATTGGAATTATCTAGGGCTTCTTGTTTCAGCATGATCTTTTTTTCTATGTGTGTTCTACAGTAAAGAGGAACTGACTTGTACCCTTTTAATGTTTTGTACATTGACAATGACATGCTCCTTCATTTCTTTAGGTAGAGTTTTAAAAACCTGGAATGAAGATTGAGTGTATAGAGTTATCGCCTATGAAGAATGATCATTTGTAATTCATATTATCCTGAAATATGTATCCTAGCAACAGTTGCAATGTGTGCTTTTTTTTAAGTTAGTGTAACCGTTTCTTATTTAATACCCTTGTCACTAGTGTAAAATTACTGTAGAATATACTTGAGGTTTTCTTATTTAAGCAATGTTATTTATTTTATATATCTACTCCGCTAAATATGCATGCCCAATGCTGTGCCATTTGTTGTGGGTTATCATCAAATATCTGGTTCTGAAAAAAGTGGCAACTAGTACAAGCTTTGCTTACATATCATACTTATAGCTTTGCTTGGAATAGAATTTTATATTTCTAATATGTTTTAGATTTTTAGATGTTATTTGTGTCATTTTGTCAACAAATTGTGTATTACTTCTATATACAGTAATCTCCTCTAATGAGCATTCACCTCGGGTGACAAAGAATATTATGCTATGGAAGACTGCTGTAAAGTGAAGGCTCAAATGTAATGATAAAATGTACATGAAAACAATCCATACATTTTTAAGGTGACTGCGTGCTATACTATGAATGAATTACCTACTCCTTATTACTGCTATTCTTATTTGATACGCTCCGGGGCAGGGCCCACTGTATTAGTAAATTGGAATTTTTGTTTCCAAATATTAGTAAACTGAACCTGAACAATATGAATGTTAGCAAATTTGGGTAAATGCTGTCAGGGGAAGCTATATTGTAGGGTTGCCCTGTTATTCATATAAAAACTTTGGGTATTTTAAAAAACACTCTTGTGTTCAGTAGATTAATTATGTGTAATCGTGTATGGGATCTTTCAGCTAAGTAGTATGAGTGGTTTTATGTATAAATAGTTTTTAAAAATTGGGGACAGTACAAATTTTGTGTCTGCTGTGTTTGTCTTAAGTACTCTGCAAATCCTGTATTGGTCGTTTAATGTGTGCTTTTATTTATGTGACTTGTATCGCTGAAGCTGCTGCTGACTTGTGGTGTCTTACATGATCTCTTTACTCGTGAAATGGGGAACAAATCTCGTCTACGCATCGTCAAGTTTATTCCTCCATTTGCCCAAGTCGTTTCGGTCAATTCCAGTTTTTGTCTCACTAAGATCCATGCGTCTAATTCTATCAACAATATAATACTACTACTCTATTAAAAAACAAAATCTCTTATGTATATTTTTCTAATTGGTAACAAGGATACATGAAAAAATCTCTTCCTGTTTATAAAATAAAATTGTTTTCATTTGTTTCCTCAAACCAGTTGGATGTGACTTGGACACATGTGGGGATATGACGATGTATGGCAGATGCTAGATTGACTTTAAGATCACTTCACTCGCACATTGATTGTACATATGATCTTGGCTTTTCATCAAAGTACAAGTATATATATATTAAGTTTATTGAAATCTCATGGACTTTGAGACATTTATTGAGTTAATATGATAATTGACAGAATTTCAGAAAATACCTTCAGATGAAATTTATATTTTTGTATCATTCATTTATTGTCAACCGGTTTGAAGGTTAGAGAAAAAAAGCATGAGTTCATTAAAGATATTAAAGATCTGAGAGGGGCGTGATTAAAGAATCTGGTTGGAAATTGTGTACAGCCATCTATGCTGTCAAAGATTTCCCTCTCCTTTCTAAGATTGGGTTGAAGCAGTCGATTTTTTTTACAATAGCTTAATAATAATAAAGAAGTTATTTATTTACTTTTAGTTTTTTTTTACTTTTGTTAGCAGACCATGAAATGCTTGCAAACACTTTATTTAATGACTTTTTTAGTTAGCCACAAGCTTTTTTCTATGCCAATTTGTTCAGATTTTTTATATTTATAAAGTTTCTTAGTCTGGCTTCTGATCTCATTCAGTGTGAAAACCCCCAGTCTTTTGTTGATTAGACTGAGAAAAAGCATTGCTCAACATGCAGATTACATCTGATGTTGTTGTAAAAGTGTTCCTCAAGATTCATGAAAGAAGGAGAGACATTTTAGGTAGGGATATAGTTTGGAGATTTCAATGAATTAACTGAAAGTGTTCTTTCTGCAACCAGCCATATTTTTTTGGAGAAGAAACATTATTCTAAGACTATTATTCCACTACTGCGTTAAATCACCTTATCACTTGAAAACTCTCCTACAAATGCCTCATTATATCATAGTGCATGGAGTCTTGCACCAAAGGGACCACACTAATTCTCTTTTTCTCCCAGGCTAGGGTGTTCTCAGGAATATTCCTGAATCCAGTATTGTTTATGTCACCAAAGATTGTATGGAAAATCCTGAATTTCGTATTCATAAAGTGAAATGCGTTTTTAAATTCTCTTAAGCGTGCAATATTGTTCTTGTTCTAAAAAGTTCAGGATTTTGTCTGACTCAGTTATGCCCATTCTTTTTCTTTGATTGGAAAGCCAGCTTAGCAGTGATGTTCTCCTCCAGTCTCAATGGTCACTGAATGAAACTGTTGAACTCTTGTTATTAACCCGTGTGCCTTCAACATTCAAATTGCCTGCACTCCCACACCACCCCACCCCCAACCACTAGTGCCCCCAACCCCCAACCATAAGTGCATCCTCCTCCTCCCCCCTCCCCCAACACCACCAACTGAGGGTAGCTAGAAGCTGCTCCTCAGGCCAACATTGTCTTCAATTGACATGCCATAATGGTTTCATGGCAAAACCTGATAAGCGGGTCTTGAGGTTTGATTGCCTTCAGGAACTGGAACTGCTACAAATAAACTGCATACAAGTATAGCTAAAGTCTTGTCGAAAACCGGAAGAAAAGCATACCTTGTAGGCACACTTGCTTGAAAAAAAAAAAAGGTTTGTCTATTTATTCTGCTTAGTGTTGAAAATTGAAGTTTTGCCATGTAACCATTCAGATTATATCCTTGTGTATCGTATGTTGATCTGCATAGAATCCTGAGGTCATGCGGCGTAAGACTAAGATTGATCATAAAGTGACATCTTGCAGCAAAAGTAGGCCAGTGCTTTGTCTTTCACTGCAGTACCATTTATATGAGAATAAAATACAATATGCATATATCAGACTGATGGAGTCGTGTTCACTAAGTAACTTTTACCAAAGTACTGGTAATGTTTGGTTTAGTTTGGTTTAACACCCCATGCAACACTGTAAAGTCATTTACAAGGCGGAACCTCCAAATTTTACGTTCATTTCCGATATGGCTGGGGTCAGAGTCATGAAAACTTCGAAAAATCCCAGTGAACCTCCCCGGATTCGAACCTGGGACCTCCTCATCTCTACTCTAGGCTGGCGCTCTACCGCTTGGCCAATGACACCCCCACCGTGATGTTTTTGCACTCCATACACTGATACTTGTCACTAAGCCGTTGACTTTGACTTTGAGAAAATCAGCCGGAAAGAAGACCAAAACATGCTTTTGTACTGGTGTCTGTGATGTAAGGCTTTGGCTCTTTCTTTGTCTACTGCGCAGACTCCTATAGAGAGAGTGTGTGTGGGTGTGTGTGTGGGGGGGGGGGGGGGGGTCGATCCGCACGTTTTATGAACATTTCCGCCTGTTTCCTGTGATGTAGTGTCCGTCTCAGCCCGGGTTGGCTCTAACAACAGGCCTGACAAGTGGGGCTGAAGTAGCTCACCTCCACAATGACCTTATTATAGTGTTTCAAGGGGCGTAGAATCAAAACCAAAGCTAAGCATGCTTCTGTTCCTTACACACGAGATTCTCCATTGCACTCCATTAGGAAGCTACCATGTCAAAGCTAATGCTAATTTCCCTTAAAATGTTATATAGTCTCAAGCTCTTCCATTTTCATTCTAGGCTCATACGACAGTCGTGCTAAGTGCACCCAACCGACGGATCCATGCACATCTCTCATTGTGCTGTGACTCGGTGGGCGTCAGTCACTCGAGAGTGTGAAGTCGTGAGCAGGATGATAACTTTGGTTTGATTTGGTTTAGTTTGATTTGGTGTTTGTTTTACGTCCCTCGCAACACTGTAAGTGACGAACTATTTTAACCCTGCCTGTCGGGGATAACCCTGGCTGAAAGGTACGGATCTTAGCAGAAAGATGTGGATGGCTGTCCCTGCTTGGGATCAAACTCGCGTCTTTTGCGTGGTTGGCGAAAAGCCTAACTACATGTATTACACTACACAACAGGTGTTGAGAAAGATAGGATA
>JAUKPP010057500.1:0-16588 GCA_032273245.1 Phyllaplysia taylori | reverse complement strand
CCACACGTCAGCTCCAGCAAAAGAAAAAGCACGTTCCCCATATTGTTTAAGCTTAGGTCTTGACTTCTGTAACAAATACCGTAAAAGCAGGGAATAGATTAGACCAATAGGAAGAGTGTCCGCCAACCACCTGCATATCCCAGGAACACTTTCATTCACAATGTTTCTTTAGACCAAAGATCAACCATACCTTAGCATCTGATTTAATTCATTACTGCAACTTGAAGCAGCCAAACATTCTGCCAGCCAAGGGCAAGTGCTACTCTTGCAGGGAGGCAACTGGAGCAGAAGTTGCTGAAATGAAAGCACGCATATAATAAAGGCAATGATGCCACAAGGGGTTTTTGAAAATAACTGATAGGTATTGGTTTGGTACCACTTTTACATCCCCTGCAACACTGTAAGGTCATTTAAGAGACAGGCTACTTCGACCCTGCCTGTCAGGGTCAACCCAGGCTGATAGGGAAAAATCACAACAGAAGAAAAAAAAAGATCGCCAGTCCTCGGGATTGAACTCGGGTCTTCTGCATGACAGACGAAGAGCCTAACCATTATACCAAAGCCCTGGTGAAAATTCGGCACATTTATAAAATTGATTTTAGATACAAGAATACACTTCATAGACACAACTAATGTGGGATTGAATGTAGCAGATAGCTTGAGAATAAGCTGTTCTTCCACTGAAAATAATAAAATAAAATAAAATAAAGGAATAAATTGTGTTCAAATGTCTCTAATAAGCAGAAGATCTCTTAGGGGGGGAAAATTTCCAAATTTGACAGACACTGAAAGAACATAATGCAATGTAACTGTGCTGAATAAATCAAATACTGTTAACTGATCAGCAATATCTATGCCTAAAAGCTCTCTTTCATTCTTTATGTTACAGGCAATATTTGCAGCATATGAACTAAAAAAGGATATAATGCAATGTGACAGAATCCTTTTTATTCACACTAGGTCCTCACAGCAAAAAAAGTGGACCCCCCCCCCCCCCCTTAAAAAATAAGAAAATCTTCTACCCTTACCCTTAGAACTTGCATCAAATCAGATCCATTGTTGTGACTTGAAAAATTTCCAGTCTGATTCTTTGGGTTACTGCAAAGACAGGGAGTAAAACCTTACATTTAATTTATGACAGGCCTAGAAAAACCTTTACTTTGTAGCCTGTTGTGGGCAACTTTGTGAATCATTACACCTAAGTTAACGCACCAGGGCAAGATGAAAAGGATGTGACATCACATGGTCTGAACTCTGAGTCCATGGCTGCAACCATCTAACATAAAAATTGTTGTATTGATACTGGAAGTAAATTTCTCACTGACTATATTCCTGCAGTATTAAGGGGCCAATTTCAAGGCTCACTACTCACAGGGTACAGAGCTAGGCTACCAAGCCCCTATGACTCTATATGTCGTGAAAACTATTGGAAAAGTGAAAAGCAAATTCTGAACAAAAGCATTCCAACTATATTTAATAATCTTGAATCTCAAATTCTTAAATATATGTACATCAGTTTGAACAAGACCCTCAAAATGCGAAACACATGACAGTTTTTCATAATGGAAATTGAAGAACAGAAATCAAACATTACCTTGAGTTTTTCTTAGATCCATAATGTACCAACTTCATGAAAATTTCTCTGGTTGTGTTGACAACGGAATCAGGTTCTTTCTCAATGGAAATGAAATGAGAGATATTTTCCCAAAGATAAGAAATTCTGCAAATGAAATACCAAAACCAAGTCAATTAAGATCTGTCTATTGTGGAAGAAAAGTGTACACATTGCAAATCTGACAGATTTGAACCTAAAAGCTCTTAAAGATACAAAAAATTGTTGTTCATTGCATCACTGATGCAGATTCCAATGCCTTTCATTTAAAATTCTAGGTTCAAAACTGCAAATGACACTTCCCTTACATTATAACTTACAATGCTGACATTTCTTTTGCTTTCAAAAGTTAAAATAAAATTTAATCCAGAAGTAGTTATATATATATATATACATTTTCCTTCAAGGCTTTGAGTATAACTGATCCCAGCCGAATCAGGCATGGTGACATTTTTGCTCAGTCAATATCTGAGCTAAAAGCCCTGCCTGGCAGAGGGGTAGCAGAAGTAAAAATCATTATCTGGTGAGGAATGAGTAATACTGCTATTGAGCAGAAAAATGAAAAAGTAAGAAAACATCTTCCTTTAATCATTGAAGGTGAGTGACTGATGGAAAATAGAGCTCACCGTGCAGTATGTGTCAAAAAGTCCCTTGTGATATCCACTTGCAACTCAAAAGTCAACAGATCATCCAAAGTAATCTGAAACACATAATTACTGAATAAATAACAATCAGGGCAATCTACTTATTTTTTAAAAACATACTGAAGCCGTCCACCTGTATCATAACAATACTGCCATGCCAAGGCAGACCGACGTATCTGCAAAGATTGTTAATTATTGCATCTCCGTTTAAAGATGCTGCCATGGGAAATATGGGTATTGCCCTTCAGTTATGTCTGTTTGCCATAGTGAAATATCCTATTTGTAGTGCAGATACGTCTTCCTCCCTTTAATACAAGATGCAGAATGGGTATGGGCGTCCATTTAAAGGAAGATGTGAGGATTAATTACTCTGCCATGATTTTGTTTGCACTGAGTCTTACCCATGACTTTCAACCCATGAAACTGAAACTTTTGCATCAAATCTACTATAGAAACTCGTGAGGATGGCCATTCCTGAAGGGTTCAGTTGATGAAAGAAAAATAAAACAGTAAACGACTATCTTCAGTTTCCTTAGTATTTTTGGTAGAAATAAATTTCAGCTTCATTACCTGATTAGTAACGGTCAGTTCAGCCCAATGAGCAGATGAGTGGAGTTTTGTGACCTGGGCCAGCAGCCCAAGGTTGGAAACTCCAGCTTGTTTGTGGTGAAACTCATACCTTGAGCCCAACAGCTGCACCTGTCAGAAAGAAAACAGCAGCATTCTAGCAAATTCAAACTGAGCTTTTTGTTGCGTTTTTTGTGTGTTTTTTACTTTAACCCCCTTATAATTCTGAAAGGTCAATTCGATGCACGTTACTTTGACCGTGTCTGTCAGGCCAACCCTGCCTGAGAGAGACACAACATCACAGTAGAGAGGCGGAGATACTAGTCCAACCTGAGGGCCAAACTCCAATCCTCTGCACGATAGACAAAGACAAAAAGCCGACCCATCACCTTACAACACAGACACCAGTCAAATAGAATTGGAAGGGCAAACATGTTTTTATTCCAGTTCAAGAACAGGAAAGTAAGCTATACTTCAACATTACAAAAAATAATCCTGAATTCATGACAAATCTTGTTGTGCCCATCCCTGTAAATTTTGTGCACAGCAAGAGATGTTTAACAGCAACAAAAGTATGAGGTTTTCATCTTCTCCTGACCACGTATGTCCCTTTAATGTTTCCCTCTACTCCCATTCCAATAATTTAGTCCCATACTCGGTATATACGCTAGAAAAAGCCAGGGTGATTCTTATTGTAGTGCATTAGGGAGGCAGCAGATCTGCCCCCATGATTGGAAAAACACGCCGTTTTGTATGAGTTTGGGACAGCTCTACTCCAGAGATGCATTACTGTGAAAGTTTGAAACCCCAAACTAAAAGTTGCATCAAAGCAAACCAAATCAAACCACACCAGTCCAATTGTTTTTTAGTTGAGATTTTATTTATGGCACTATCAACACAATACAGTCATATCAGTGCCAGGACATAGATTATGAAATCACAACTAAAAGAAAGAAGAAGACCGAGCAGACCGCCCACACCAGTCCTTCCCAACAAGCAACTGACCTTCTTCACAAGAGACGAGGGTAACAGCTGCGTCAAGCTTACAGCTGCTGGGTCAACCTCCATAATGTCCTGGTCCCTCGCCTTCCTCTCCTGCTCCTCTTGATGTTGTAAAACAACTGTTGCATAGCTGGACAAAAATCTGGATATATCAAAGCAATAGTTTAGAGCTAGTCTTAAAGTTAAAGCTTGGTTTGGTTTGGTTATCAGTTTTACATTCCTTGCAACACTGTAAGGTCATTTAAGAGACGGGGTATTTCAACCCTGCCTGTGGGGGCAAACATGGGCTGAGATGGACGAATCCCAGCAGAGAAACACAGATCGTTCCCAGGTGGGATTGAGCTCAGGTCTTCTGCATGGTAGGTAAAAAGCCTAACCCTTACACCACAGACGCCGGTGCCTTTAGTATTTACCTTTTGAGGAGTGACATGATGAAAAATAAAGAATAATTAATAGACTTTAAAGAGAGCAAACTGAAACAATAGTGGATAAATTTTCTCTTCCTGCCTTCACTCTTGTAAGACATGCATCCCAGAAGCTCTGATGTAGGCTACTGCTTGCTGAAGAAACTCCAGAAGGCCAAAGAGTAGATAAATGTTGTGATGGGATGAAGAGGCAAGATAACAAACAGAAATTGCAAGGGAAAACCTATACCTTGTGGTGACCTTGAGCAAACAATAAAGGAAATGCAAACATTTTTGCTTCATTGTTTTTTACAGCAGAGAAAATATAGACTTTGAAAAATCATTTCAGTGCTAGGTAATAGACAAAGACATCAGTAACACAATACTTAGGAAGAAGAAAAAGGAAGGAACGAAATAGGACAATAATAAAACTATGAAGAAAATTAGGAGCAGACCACACCTGAGCATCCTACTATCACCCCACCTGTTTGCCAAAACCGATGGATGTCAAGAGAATACAACAACGCTATATTTAATCAACCTTGCCTACCTCAACGCATTCGTCATCTCTGTGCTTGTACAACAACCCATGCAGGCAGCAGCCGCCTCTATGAGACTTGGGAACTCTTCTGCGGTCAAACTTGTTCTCAGTCCCTCTATTATAATGGACGAATCTCCTTGACACATCACCACAGCCATGAGAAGCAGCGATGCCCCTTCCAATGTTATGTCTGCATCATCAGTTGTCTGAAAAAGAAATTGATTTGTTTGTACCATATGTGAGGGGTGCTGACAAAATGAGTTACTTCTCGGATTTTGGTCATATGGATATATTACATCAAATTAACGGGCTTTTCAAACCCTACAAGGTGGTAAAAAAATTTATTTTGATATTGTTAACCAGTTTTGAAATATAGAAGATTAAAAAATGGGAGATAAAAAATGTAAAGTTTTCAGAAAATCCAGGTCAAAGTTTCTTCACATATTTTGAGCTAATGTCCTTAAAACCAAAGTCTTCTCGATATGGAATGACAAAAGACATATTTAACTTGAAGAAAATGGTATTGGTTGAAAACTGACAAAGTTTACCCCAGTATCAGTTTTCGGCCGTTTTCTTAATTCGCGGATTGCGAGAAGCAACTCATTTTGTCAGCACCCCTCACATATGATTTTTATGACAGTTAACAAAAAGCAGTGAATCTTATAAAAGCTGCTTTGACTACGGTTTATAAAAAACATTTGGAGCTTTCTAGATCTTCGTATTTGGACAACTGACACAATGACATAAAATGAATTTTGTTATGGCATTAAATACTTTGATACTGATCTGCTTGTTTCTTTGGTTAGCGTTTTAGGTCTCCATTGACTCTATAAGGTCATTTCGGCGCTCAGAACCATTCCAAAGTATTTTGGATAGGGATTAATTTTGAATTTTGCTCAGGCGGCGGCCTAATAGGCCAACTCTTTTTTAATTTGCAACCGCCAAGTGATCTTTAAAGTGCGTAACGCACACACGGAGCCTCCGTTTTCGTCCCTATCCGAGAAGACTAGGTGTTTTGATCTTACCTATCCTAAGATCAGGGGTGTGGTTGAAAGCGAAGGAGTAGACAAGGAAGAAGAGAAGAGAAGCAAGGGCAGGCGACGAGAGGAACAGGGAGTAGGAGGAGACAAGGGAGAGAGTGAGAGGAAGAGTCAGAAAATTAAATGAAAGAGTAGACAAAGCATAGAAAGAGAAGAAGAAGAAGAAGAAAAAGAAGAGGAAGAAGAAAAAGTAGAAGAAATTTATTGGGGGTAACATGCCTGCACTACCCACGGTTTGAACCCATCACTAGCATGAGAGGCAGACATCACTACCTCTAGACCACGAGAGCCCCCATACTGATCTGCAAGATGTCTATGACTCACAAAATGATAAAAGGAACCTTGCACTGGTACTAGAAATATTGGTATTGTTCTGTAGGGTGTCTAAAAGTCACATAAAATCATAAAACACACAGTAGCTGTTACCTTTGTAGTGGTAGAGCAGTTTTTTAGCAGGAAGTAGATCAGGCATGTGCACAGCTGTGACTTGAGGGGTCGACACTGATGCAGAAGGGCAGATACAAATCTGGTCATGGCATCTGTCAAGTAGCTGGACGGTTTCTCTTTTTGCTTGAACCCTCGGCACAAGCTGGAGGCTGCTTGCAAGATATTGGTGCTGACCTACCGTACAGGTAAGGAGTGAGATTGTGAAGAAAAAATTACAATTACACAGAACATTTTGGAAGTTTCTTGACATTTTCACTCGTGAAGAATCTGAACATTAAGCCACAACAACTCTATTCCCCACCTTGGACCTTAGTTTGATTAAACGCCTTTTGTAACACTGTACGGTCATTGTAGACATTGTAGATCATCATGTCAGGGCTGAGAGGAGCCCAACATTCCAGTAGAGAGCGTGACCATTACACCAAAGACGTCGGTGCTGGCAATTAATAAAGCATTTATAAAGGCTACATATACAATAAACAACATGATCAACAGGTTAATTTGAACTGCATGCACAATGACTTAAGAAGAAGTAATAACTCTTTCATAACCATCTTACAACTCACAAGGGTGAGAGGGCACTTTGTAGGTAAAGGTTTCTGTAGGCTGATCGCCAGTGAATTGGTGTCCTCAGAAACTTCTGCCTGAGCCGCAACAGCTCTTATGCGATCACAAAGAACGTCAATGCTTTCTGACACTGTTGATAAAAAGAGACAGACAAAGAAAGAGAAACATATCATCTGCGCAATTCTCTTAACATGTAAGCCCAATTACATTAAGATGATATGGCCATGGACAACATGACAACAAAATATACCAATTGATATCAAATTTGAAAATCACCCCCCCCCCCCCCCCCCAAGCCAATCCCCTGAAAACAACCCTGTGTATTGTTCAACACATGAAGGTTTTCTTTTCACTGACTCTATTGATACAACTGTTCAAACAAAATGATGATCAATCTGTCATAGGGAAAAGAAAAATAATAATGAAAAAAAAGGCAGTTATCAGGCATATTGGCTGAGACAGCACAAACTTAATCATAGATTATGATATGGTACATGGTACTAACAAAGCCTCTGGGGTCCCACTCAGAACATTTTTGATCTTTCAATTTAGAATGTTGTGGTAAGTTGGTAGGTCAATAGTGGCCATAATTAATCCATTACACATCTTTAATTTCACGTGAAATAAAAAAATACGGAACTTGTGAAGCTAAGATCTTCCCGGTAACAAGAGATTCTCAGTAGGCATTTTTTGGTGAAGGCAAAACAAGTAGTGAAAATACACGGACATTTTTTGAAAGAGTCAGAATATAGTTTTGGCAAAAGTGTTTGTTAATTACACACCTTTATTTGCTTCACATGTCAGGACAGCTTCTTTAAATTTTTCAAGCCGATACTGGACTTGATCAATTGGTGGCAAAGCCATTTCCTCAACATCATCATCTTCGTCAACATCAAACACACCTGGATGGTAAAATATCAAGTCCAAACATATTAATGCGAAAATTCAAGGATAAGATCATGCACAACACTAATAATCAAATGAAAATAAATAATAAAGATAGGAAAAATGTATTTAAAAAGCTAAAAATACCATCACATGCCAGTGGGTTGATTTTTAAACTTCAAATGATTTTCATAAATTAAAATATTCTTCAAAATGATTCATTTGTTTGCCAGCCAACTTCTCAGTTATAAGTGAATGCTACTTAATTGACTTGACACAGATAGAGCTGGAGATCCCTTGTTGCTGCCTAAATGTCAGAGGGTTTGGTGGGTAGTGAATAAGTAAGTAAGCCTGACTAAACCTAAAGAGCTGTAAAATCTGGGCTACATGCAAAGGCCCCTTTCTATCAACTCAGCTTAATATACAGTCAAACCTGTTTCAGATGACCACCCAAAATAGAGAAAAAAGTGGTGGTCGTTTTTGAAAGGTAGTCGTCCTGGAGAGGAATAATATATGAAGGGTTTCATGACAAAACGCGCTATAAACCAAAATATTATATTTTGATTTTATGCCCTTATTGTATACAGAAATGAGGCTGAAATGTTATACAAAAAATACATTCAACAGAATGCTCTAGAAGCCATAATAAATGTCAATTCAATTGTGTTTCTTCTTATATAATTCATTGTACACAAAGGTAAATAAACTGCAAATATCTCAGCTTGGAAAAAAAGGATATAGAGCATTTTGTCATGAAACCCTTCATATAGAAAAAATGTATTTTGGGAGTCGATGGAAAGTGGTCGTTTGTGCTGTACTTAGTAGGTAAAGCTGTGTCACTATTACTGTAAAATCCGAATTATAAGCAGCAACAAACAACACCCCTCCCACCCTTTCCCCTTTAGATGGCATAAAGAATAATACATTACCTTCAAGCAGTGCTTGTTTTTCTCTTTGACATCCCTCTATATATCGAGTGTACAGATGGTCTGGAATCCTCCCTGATCTCTTCACTTCTTCTATCAGTTTCATTTTTGTGTCTGCTTCGTCCGGCAGCTGTCGAAAGTGTGAGAATACAATTAGATAAAAAAGAAATTCATATCTAAACACACCGACCATGTCAGTTGGTGGTGCTCAGTGACATGATAAAGCAAGATTTCATACAAATTGACTGTGTAAGCAACTGCATGGCATACAAGCAGGCACAAAGCTAGCCTACTACAAGGTATGACGAAATTGCATTTGTTTCTTCAAGGCATTTCAATACCATTGACACTGTAAAGTCATTCAAAAGCCTGGAAAAAAGATTATAGCAATGGTAACTCTTTGGTAGATCTGGAAGGTCTTATGCCTTTTGCAGCACTATAAGGTCATTAACGAGGCGGGCTACTTCAACCCCTGCCCATCAAACTACTGACACAATTGTTCTGAAGACCTTTTGTCAAGCAAAATGGGCTAAGAGGAAGACAACATAGAGAAACTCAATTTAGAAACTGCTCCATGTGGGCCTCTCCCTCTCTTGTCCTCTGTATGATAGGCAAAAAGCCTAACCATTGAAATAAATAAAGCCTGACATCTAAGACATTTCTTTTTCTTTTTAGGGGGGGGGGGGGGGGGGGGGGGTTTTTTAAAACCCCATGCAACAAGGTAAGGTCATTTACGAGGTAGGACCTCTGAATTTTATGTCCATCTGCGATAGGATGGTAAGACATTCCTCAACTGGCAACATCGGTATAAATACTGATAAAGCTTACCAAACGAGGTTTCAAGAGAGCAGGCAGGAACTTTCCAATGAAGTATGGTTTGCGGAAGATACTGGGGGTAAAATAAGAATGAATTTAAAGTCTAAAGTCATATGACTGTATCGATAGAACGAAGCCAGTTCAACAACTTATCTCTAAGCAGCCAGCAATAAGCTTACAATTTTGCCCATCTGACTCTGTGTTCTTGCGATATAAACTGTGACATACGCCTATATCAGACATACAAGTTCTTAAAGAAAGTTCCTCATTTAAGAGTAGCTATATGTATATACCCTTTTCTCCCACCACCACTCTATAAACAGGACATCTTAAACAACAAAGTGGGCAGTGGTCTGGAATCGCTAACTCTTTTAACATCTACTTTCTTTTTTGTCTCATTAGCATTAATGACATTTGATAGTAAGGCTGAAAGACAAGTAAATTCTTTCATATGTGAAATTCCTTGGCTACTGAAAAAGGACGAATGTCCAGCAGTCGGGGATAGGCAAAGTAAAGTTCCTATGTGAAAAGTAACATAATAGACATACATTCTAAATTGAACAACTTGTTAAAAAGACACCCCCCCTCCCACCCGATGCATTTAAAAATACCTGCTACCGGGAACATCATTCAAATTTTTTCCCAAACAGTCACCATCTTCTCAACCAACCTTGCTTCAATAAGAGCAGAGGGAATCTTCCCACTATCCGCAAAAGCCTGCACAGTCTTCTCAACATCTTGCTCAGCTGGATTAGTCTGCAAGGAGTACATTTGAACAAGATGTTGTGAAAAGAGGGTAAAACAAATTGGACTGGCCAATCGGATTCAAATTATGCCAAACATTACAATAATGGCCAAACTCTAGGACAGAAATGCATATGAGTGTTGTTGGTACACTGACTGATGTTAGGTCTGAACATAGCGATAAACTCATTTCTTCTACAATTACTACGCAGCTGCATGATTTATCACTATCATGTCTATATTGAAATGGATGCACAAACAGTAGTGAAAGTTGCAACTACTGTTTTTATTTCCACACACGTTACAAACTCCTTTGGGATCCCAAATAGCAGCATCTCTGTTGGAGAGCCACTTTCATCCTCGTCTCTTTATATTGAAATGTTAGGGTTGTAAAACTGAAAAAGAAATACTTTGTACAGATATTTTCATCAGCAAGCATTAAAAAAACCCCACACTTCAATCACAACTCAAGCAATAAGTAACCGCACGACATACATTTATACAGGTATAAAGTCACCTTTGCACAAGGTTCTGATGAAGTGGAAGATCCTGCACCATTGTTGTCATAGATTCCTCCCCAAACATCATTCAAAGGTTCCTGAAAAATTAATGATTCATGTCACACTGAACAAGGGCGATAACAAGAAAAACTCAACACGCTAAGCTTAAAAATAAACCATAATTCCATTCACATATTCTAAATAGCCATGGTAGTTGTTCACTGTATGAAATGTACATGTTTTTAAGAGTACTTGTTTTCAATCATCAAACACAGGTAAAAAAGCAAAACATACTCAACAATTCCTGTTGTCTCCTAAGTTAGAACAGAAAGTAACACAGGAAAAAGTATTTTCTCATTAATGAAAAGATCTTTGTTACAGCAACAGATATTCAATACGAGTTACAGGAAAACAGACATTGTACAGCACATACCTTGAGGTCAACTAATCTAGTTTTAGCCAGAATGACGTAATCCTCATATGTTTCTTTGCACTTGGGTGGCACGTATGGACGTCTCAGTATGTGGGCCTGTGGTAAAGAAAACCCAAACCAATACTTGATGTATATGCTTACTTCATTTTCTCTCATAATTCTACTGGTATCACAAGGCTGCAAACAACCCCCCCCCCCCCCCCCATACACACAAAAAGATAGGGTCACACAGAAAGATAGGGTCACACAGAAAAGAGTGAGTTAGTTTGAAGCTATTTATTTGCAGAGGCACCAGCTTCTTTGGCTGTTTTAGCCTCTTGTTTATAGTGTGATATTCTTTTCCATTGGGTCATCTCATTTGCGTTTTGTCAAAGCATGGCCTGTTGAGGTCACAAACCGTATCTAGGTTTTTTACACAGAAAAGAGATGAAGGGAAAACACACAAACGTGCATGCGGTTATTATAAATAATTCATTCATAGAGGCACCCGCTCGGATTGTGCTGTTTTAGTCTATTTTACCAGTCAGGTTGTGGGGTCCCTATCAGACACACACACTTAAGTGTTTTCGGAAAATCCAATGATAACTCCCTCCAAATTATCTACTCACCGGAGCATTGCTCAGACTGAAAATATCCCTCCTTAAATGAAAAAAAGAAAACCCTAACAAACCAAGAGAAATATGAGAAAATATGAAAGGACTTACTTTGAGGTACTCTGGTCTCTCCGATGGCACAATACTTGAGAGGTATTTTACAAAGAATAAAAATGTTGACTTTGTAGGGGCAATAGAGCTTGAATTCTTTCCAACAGCATCCTGAGATGATGTAAAAAAAATAACATATAAAATGACTGTTGATAACTCAGAAACAAAGAGCAGTGACGGCAATTTGAAGCAAATACTTGTTTACCATGTTTTAAAACTTTCTCTTGGGTGTTCAGATAGCACGACTATGGCAGAATACACATAATCAATGTATATTCTCATTAAAAATCGAATGGGCACAAACATGCGACATAGATGACTTGGTCCAATCACTGATCGTCGCTGTGATGTAATGGTTAGGCTCTTCGTCTGTCATGCGGAAGACCCCGGTTCGATCCCGAGTGCGGACGATCTGGGGTTTTTTCTGCTGGGATTTTTTTTCCTCTCAGCTCGGGTTGGCCCTGACAGGCAGGGTCGAAGTAGCCCGTCTCTTAAATGACCTTACAGTGTTGCAGGGGAAGTAAAACTGGTAACTAAACAAATCAATCACTGAGTCAGTGAAACCATGTCAAAGTGCTGTATCAATAATGGCAGTATATTACTCAATGACACTTAGCATGTCATCTGGTCTGGAGAGGTTTTTAAACTGCATTGCATTCCCGCAGTATTAAGGGGCCAATTTGCAAAAACATAATGATAAAGGTAAAAAAATAAATATGAATCTTATACAAGATACCTGGAACCAATCTTGATATGCTGGGAATAAGTTGGGTCCCAGTAGAGAAAAGATCCTTGTTACAAGTAATGCTGTGGCCACTTTCTGGTTATTGTTTGTCTCCAAACCTTCACAAATCAACTTCCTTGTCAAATCTGAAAAAAGCAAAGTGCACTGATTTAATTTTTTCAGGTGAGCAAAATGTTTTTAACAACATGCAATGAAACCAACCAAAACAAGGCTTGTATTATCATTTCTACAAAAAAACCAAAAGTAATAATTTTCCTGGCTTCGTGTAAAATTCCGAAAAATGTCAAAAATAGATATGAAGTTGTCAAAATAGTAAAAAATTTCCTTAAGGGAGGTTTGTGAATAATAAAAAGTTTTTGGTATACCCTGCAAACTTAAAAATGCTTGTTGGAATTTTTTCACTTGTCCATTGATTTGAAATTATTCTATACTTTTGAGATAATCAATTTGCCAATTTGCAAATCCAGTTTCAGCCAATCATAATAAAGAAGTAAATATAAGCAAATTCTTAAATTACACTATTTTCCAAACCTTGAATTTCGTATGGATCAAAACCATAATTCTGCTTCTATAACATCATAGGGCACAATTATTCACCCATCTTAAAAAACATCAAAGACGAGACCAGGGATGCTCATGCATAATGCCTGCTGTACATCAAAGACGAGACAAGGGATGCTCATGCATAATGCCTACTGTACATCAAAGATGAGACCAGGGATGCTCATGCATAATGCCTGCTGTACATCAAAGACGAGACAAGGGATGCTTATGCATAATGCCTACTGTACATCAAAGACGAGACCAGGGATGCTCATGCATAATGCCTACTGTACATCAAATCCTATTACCTGATATGAGCTGCTTAGCATTGTCAAACGAGAGTAGGAGAGCTGACGCAAAAGTGTACAGGGATCGGACGTTAACATGCTCCTGGGATAGATAACGTTCAAAGGCTCCAGCAACGTCTTGACACTCAAGTTGTAGAAACAGCTGAAATCAACACAGAAAAGAGATAAGAAAACCGCGAAGGTCCAGAAGTATTCTTTTATCTCTTCCACTCCCTTGTCTAAATTTCTACAGGTAATCTTGTTTATAGTAAATCACCAATTTCAAATGGCTTACCATCACTGTAACAGACAAAATATAGACGTCTATGACAACTTCGAGAGACTTTGTTGGGCTGCCAATCCTTAACAAATTGTTATATTTTGATTTTGTCAGTTGATCATGTATTCCTTGTGACACTGATAAAAGGTAGAACCTATAAATTTAGATTCCTAAAGAACACTGTCAATGCTCATGAATTTCACATCCCAGATCCACATTACATAATCAAACCAGGCTCACAGTACTATGACGAATGCACTTTCTCAGCTACACAACCGACATCCACTCACCCAAGAGACAAAGATAGACAATTAGTAAATACCAAAGGGATTTGTGAGGGGTGCTGACAAAATGAGTTGCTTCTCGGATTATAGTTCACATATTTTTAGCTGATAATGTCTTTAAAAACCAAAAGTTTGTTTAGATTCAATGTGGGATGAGAAAAGACATATTTAAAGTAAATGGTATTATTGGTTGAAAACTGACAAAGTTTACTCCAGTATCAGTTTTCGGCCGATTTCTGAATTCGCCGATTGCGAGAAGCAACTCATTTTGTCAGCACCCCTCACATTTGTCAAATAATATAAAAGTATGGCTATGCAAAGAGGGCAAATACAGAAGCCAATCTATATAATTTATTTTGAATTTCACTGTCAAAATTCTTTTATGAAATTGAGAGAAGAAAGCTAATTGAGAACTTATTTTCTTAACAGCCTTTTCCAAACCTCAGGATTACATGAAGACAGGGGGCTCTCATGGTCTAGAGGTTATGGTGTTGGCCTCTCATGCCAATGGTCCAAGGTTCAACCCTGGGCAGTGCAGGCATTTTCCTTCCCAAATTTATTCTTTGTCTTCTCTACCTTGTTTACTCTTTCAACCTTACTCTCGGATTCTTTCTCTGACTTGCTCTTCTCATTCTCTTCAGAGTCTCCTCTTGTCTGCTTATTCTGTTCCTCTTCTCTCATACCATATCTTATGGTATGTAAGATTCATCACCTAGTCCTCTCGGATAAGGATGAAAAATCTTGGATGTCCAATGTGCACGTTGCACATGCTAAAGATCCCTTGGTGGTTGAAAATCGAAAAGAGTAGGTCTATTAGGCCGCCATCCGGGCAAAATTAAAAAGTGACCTTATAGAGTTGATGGAGCCGTAAAACCCTAACCAACCAAACAAACAAACATGAAGACAGAGCCCACAATGCTCTGAAATGGCAAGGTTTGTCAAAATACCTGCTTTAGCATTTGTCTCAGAGCATGGTGAACTGTCAGCTGTTCCCACTCTTTTTGATGAATCAGGCTATCTTCCGCTGTTGAAGATCAATGACAAATTTTAAACAGATTTTAACTTTCTGTATATTTTCAGAAAAAGAAGTAAAACATAATAGATTTGTTCAGGAGTGTTCAAAGGTGGAATCTTACAATAATAATCCTAATCTAGACAACTTTCTCCTAGATATACAAAAATTGAATTGTTAGGAAAATTGGATAAAATACTGAAAACTCATTACTCCAAATCTGACTTTTGAAACTCGTGTATGACCTCAATGGTTTATTCATCATCAAAATACCTAAACATTCTAACTTTTACCACCTCTGTATATGGCCTTAACTATCAACATACCTGAACAATCTGCCTTTTGAAACATTAACACAGATAAGGCATGAAGAGAAAATTTTCGTAAAACTTGAGCTGGAATGCTGTCATCAAAACCAGAAAATTCAGTAGGAAGTGCCAAGGTCTGTGATGCATCTGAACTCTCTGGTAAGGCTAGAATCCCTGGAAGACCAAATGAAATAAAAATTGTTTGAGCCAAGCGAAAAACCAAACAACTTCAAGTAAAAGCCAATGCACAAGATGCGACACAACACACAACCACCGACAAACGACCACGGCAGGGCCAGGTTTCCCCCCGTATTCATATGCCAAATAATTGTTTTCGCACGACAGGCAACAGTTGAACGAAAAATCAAACATCTTTGATTTCCATTCAACGTGTGTGCCAAACAAGCCAATCAGAGGAGAGGGAGGTCAGAGTCAAGAGTCTTTCTAAACTCCTGAGTATTTTGAAAAGTTGAATGGTCAACGCTTTTGGGTCACGACTGTTGTGTAGTCGGGCAAAGTCAAGTACTCATGTGAAATGGAACTCAGGCCAACTGTTGTGTGTTAGTTGGGTCGTTGTTATGTTGTGTGTTGCGGAATTGCACCCGTCTGCACCGGACTTAAGAACTCAAATGCAATCATGGACCAGTGCTGTAGTGTAATGGTTAGGCACTTTGCAGAGGAAGTGAGTTCGAGGCCCACATGGGGCAGTTTGTTTGATCGAGTATATCTCCGTTTTTCTGCTGGGACAATGTCCCTCTCAGCCCCGGTTGGCCCTGACAGGCAGGGTCGAAGTAGCCCGTCTTTTAAATGACCTTACAGTGTTGCAAGAGACGTTAAGCCAAATCCAAACCAAACCAGCACACATGGCAGAACAAATCATCCAGGTGCGGAAAAGTTGAAATGATTTAAGATGTAGAAGCATTGAGGACAGCAGTCACGAATCTTGCAGACATTGCATTGTGAACAGAAATGCAAAGAGCTCAAGGAAAACTCTTGTAAGCTAAACTCAAGGAAATCGATATGAACCCATTCAAACAAGGCCTATTGTTTCAATCCAATCTCTTACGAGGCATTAAAATACCTGAATGCCTGCCATGAACACAAACATGCCAGTGTAATGCTAACATGCAAAATATAGGAATAATTTGTTTGGCAATGAAATACCCTTGCATTGAATTCAGTCTAAAACTAAGGAAATGTCCATATACATCATTCTTCTACTTCTTCTTCTTCTGCGATCCCCTGCTAGAACTCAGGGGTAAGTCACAATGACTGAATTTTACGTACATGGCCTATT
>JAUKPP010057389.1:4991-16591 GCA_032273245.1 Phyllaplysia taylori | reverse complement strand
CCGCGCATTCTTGCGTCACATAACAAGGCGACCAATGGAATTGAAATAAGTAGTTCAACTAGAGATATTAATTGGCTTTGCTCCCTTTATAAGGAACTGCTAACCAGACTCGTGATATTTTATGTTTTGGTCTTTGCCCTTCAGGATAGCTCTGTGGTGAAATGGTTAGGCTCTTCGCCTATCATGCGGAAGACCCTAGTTCGATCCCCGGTCGCGGACGATCTGGGATTTTTTGTGCTGGGATATTTTCCCTCTCAGTCCGGGTTGGCCCTGACAGGCAGGGTCGAAGTAGCACGTCTCTTCAATGACTTTATAGTGTTGCAGGGGACGTAAAACTGGTAACCAAACCTATCGCGCCACACTAGCCAGGAGCTTGAACCTCTATGCTCTTATTTTGAACTTTGGAACTTAGGCTTTTTGCGGATGCACGCACTGGATCCAATAATAATTATGTGTGAGACTTGTCAGTTCTCCATGTTTCTACCAGCGCTTTCAGGCTGATAGGGACAGGGACACAGTGGGTTAACAGGAGATGCTATAATTCAGTAAGGTTAGAATGAGCACAGATAAGGTTGAATAAAGTCATTTTGCTTTTCAAATCCGACTTGTTTTGATCTCTCGAGCAGTCTCGTCCCTGAGCTCACTGTACTCGTATTCCTGTGGTTTTGGGACTTGTCAGTATCAAATAGAATGTTTTAACAAATACTTTGTCTACAACTATAGTATCACTTACCTCCCTGGAACACTACTACTTCCAAACCTGGGGCTCTCCGTGCCACGTCCCCGGCGTGTCTGCTGCTGTCCTGAGCATCTATGTTACACCAGACAGCCTACATTTTGAACCGGCGCTGTGGTGTAATGGTTAGGCTCTTCGCCTGTTATGCAGGAAACACCGGTTCGACTCCCGATCGCGGACGATCTGATTTTTTTTCTGCTGGGATTTTATCCCTCTGAGCCCGGGTTGGCCATGACAGGCAGGGTCGAAGCAGCCCGTCTCTTAAATGACCTTACAGTGTTGCAAAGGGTGTAAAACTGGTAACCAAAAAAAAATAAAAAAATAACCTACATTTTCAGACGACAAACGACCTGTGGCAACTGTAACAGTGCATTGCGAGTGTGAGCACGGATTACAGTAAGCAAGTGCGGATCACCACTGCCACCTGCCACTGGTGTTTCCATTATTCTTTTGTTATCCGCTTTTCGATTGTATGATCAGCTTCGTTTCATCTCTAAAATATAAGTTCTCTGGTTACACCTTCTTTCTGACGTTCCTATGTTGCGTCTACCTTCCTGAGGCCATTATGCTAGAACTTCTTGAGTGAACGTTGCTGCCATGTTACTGAGGTACTTTTTATCTACACCCTTTTAATGTATACTGTCCTATCCTTATTACTATTGCTATTGTTATCAGTGTTATCATTAATGTTGTTAGGGCTTGTGCGCCTTCTATACGCTTTTGACCGGAACACGCTGTGGTCTAATGGTTCGACTCTTTGCCTATCACTCAAACGACGAGAGTTCAATATATCCGCTGTGGACGAAATAAATATCCGTAGCAATGGTTACAGTGGTAATGAGTAGGCTATATAATGAGAAGGTACCCTCGTGATTATGGACAGGGATTGCCAGGTATAATAATACATGTAATAACAACTGGGAGTGATCTTGGGGTGGAGTGCAAAGTGAAGGCTACACTCGTTGAAATCCTGGAACGCTCTGTCGTCAAGCTCTTGTTGGCCGGTGCTGTGTTGTAATGGTTAGGCTCTTTGCCTATCATGCGGAGGACCTGAGTTCGATTCCGAGCGCGGACGATCTGTTGGTTTTTTCTGCTGGGATTTTTCCCTCTCAGCTCGAATTGGCCCTGACCAGACACGGTTGAAGTAGCTCGTCTCTTAATGACCTTACAGTGTTACAGGGGACGTAAAACTGGTAGGCCTAATCAAAACCAAGACCTGGTGTCCAAGCCTTTGTTTCACTTTGAAAATATAGAAAGGTTTCATGGATGTCCCCGCTGCCCCCAGACAACTTTGACAAAAACCGAGCTGATCCACAGAGAGTCAGCCGCTTTGTTGGTCATGTAAGATTTGGGCGTTTCTCTCCGTTTCCTAACACTACTACTGATACTGACAGTGAGGCGTTCTTCTCACATCTCAAAATTTTATATATATGAATTATAATAATATGGCGATAGCTAGGTTCGAGCAGCAACGAGACATGTGCGTCATTTTGCCTATTCACTAATTGATCTCACTAAAATTCTGTTGGCTTCAATGTTATAATCGCTCTCGGCGTAATCTGTGATGCGCTAAACAATAGGCGGATTAGGTAAGCTCTTATGAACCGCCTCCCTACCAAGCGCTTGTTTCTTTTCTTTTCTTTTCTTTTCTTTTTTCTTGGTTATTGTAGTTTTTTGTTTTAGTTTTTGTTTTTTGTGTGGCATGTGAGCGATCCTTCAGTCTTTTTAAACTAATTATGCTGGACAATGAGATCTAAGTGAACAAAACATCAGGAATGGGGCCCGAGCTTACAATTGAGCTGCCGAAAGACATTAGATTATTATCATAATGATATAATTGAAAAGAAAAAACAACAACTTTTTTTTCTGTTCGGGCTCCAGACTTTCTTACTGACCCGATTTCCATCATTTAGGGTTAAAAGAAAAATCGTGGTAACCAATAAAACAAACCAGTGTTTGCATGCTATTACGAATTTCCACTAGTTTTGCGATAAAATAATTCGTATGCAAATAAGGATCGAGCTCACCTACAACTACAAGCAGTAGGCTAGGCCTAGGCCTTAGTAGGCTAGTAAGGAATGGGTTATTTATAGAGGCGCCAACCTCAGCTGTTTTAGCCTCTTCTTGTTTTGGTTTTTACTTAACACTCAATACGGCTCTAGTTTCCCTGAGGGTTGCCGTTTGCATGCTCCGTCAGCAGCACTTCGCTGTCACGAAAATCCACATCAAGCAGTAGGCCCAGGCCTTGATGTCTAATTGTTCTTCTTTAACTTAAATTATATTTTAAGGCGTATGCCTAGGCTGCGATAACCACACATAGTCTGCCACTCTCTACTTGTGCGTGTCCTTATTCAGCAGAGAGCAGGCTAAACCCCTGGTCTCAGTCAGGGTCTGATCTCACAAATCATTATTGCATGTCGGCCTATTAAGTATTTTTGTGGAATTCAATTCATGCACTTTTATTATTGCAACAGTGTTCACCATAACGCAGGCTAGGCCTATAGCCTACACCATAAGCCTACCCCAATTCTAGACCCTCACTTCCAATGAGCGAACATTAACAAAGTCCCTTCCATTTTTATTGATGATAAACCCAAGATCAACCTGAAGAATACAATTACGTAGGCCTACTGTGTAAAAATTCAGGTAATTTGCACTGATCTGAAATTTTGGTGAAGCGTCACAAAACCTGTAGCCTAGGCCCTAGGCCTCCGCCAACTGAAATTTTGACCCATAAATATAATAGTTCAATAGGGGAGAAAGGGGCTAGAAGCAAAGATAGGGAATTATGATCTTTGTTGGAAATCACAGGTGCAAGTTGTTACAAGGGCTTCCCCGCGAAAACTGAAATACTCAAACAAAAATACAATACCACTCAAAGACACAAATAAACAATAGGCCGTTTATTGGTGGTATTTGATTTTCTGTTTGAGTGTTTTGCACTCGCTCGGGAGAAGCCCTTATGATAATTTATTTGCCCCTGTGATTTCTACTGCCCCCCCCCCCTCCTACTCGGTATTACTATGCTGGAAATAGAAAAAAACCCAGGGTCACAGGCGTAGAGTCCATACAAGAAAAAAAAAGCAGTGCTTGCCCCACCTTTTTGACCGGCGTAAAAATCTAATTTCTCTTTTAAGCCATCTCTCTACGCAGGGTTATTTTCATTGCAGTGCATACAATTTACGCAGTGATTTGCCCCCCCCCCCCTTTCCCGGGCCCCCTTTTTGGGAAATCCCGCTGGTTTTTAATTATATTTTAAAATGATATTTTTTTAAAACAAGTCTGGGGCAGCTCTATAGAGTTGAAACGGCAAAAAGTATAATTAATTGGCATCAAATAGATTATTTCGGTATTCGGCATGATAACTTTTTAATAAATCAGACAAATCACGTGACTTGACCCAGCTGACTTCAGAACCCAAACAACAACAATGGTGTAGCTCCAGGCTTGATGGAAGATAATGGCATTGTAAAAGTTTAGCGTCACCTCGTGTTGCCACGATTTCAGATCGACTGGGAGGTGTCCAAAACTGGGATGTATTCCTGGCAATTTCTTCCGGGGAGACTTTTCTGATATAGTAACAAAACGAATAAAGAATAAATAAAGCAAGCTTCAAACAACTTCAACTTCACAAGTCAGGTCAGTAAAAAAAAGGTGACAAGAAGTAGAAGAGACGAAGTGACTGTGTCGTGTGTACGTGTTTAAGTGTTAATAATGTTGTAATTATTGTTACACTATTGGCACTAGGTTCTAGATCTAGATCTAAATCTAGTTAGGCCTAGTTGTCATCGTCATCAGTCAGAGCATCGAACTATTACTAACGGCAACGGGTAGGCTACTGTTGTTACTGGATGAACTGGCTAGCCAGGCTAGTGGCTACTGTTCAGGTCAGGTGTTGACAGTGTTGTGAAAGTAGTGAGGAGACGGACAGAGAAGCAGATGGCTCACATCACGATAGTCTACAGACAGCAACAAAGGGGCTCATTCATTCCACTCAGCTAGGTTCTTCATTAACTTAAAGTCCCCTCCTCCTATCCTAAAGACTAAAGTCGTAAGTAGCCTAGAAAACCTTGGGTTGGGTATTCCATACCTACTTTGTTGAGTTTAGCCTAAGAGTAAGTTCCTCTGACTCTGTGCTGCAATTTCCGCCCACCTAATAATGGGAATCTAGTATTTTTAAACCATATATTCCTATTGTTCTTAGGTAGGCGGAAACTGGAGCAACCAAGACACTAGATCTAGGTTATGGATGAAAATTTGAGTTGCTGGACAATTGAGTGCTAAAAACATGTCACATTAGAACGCGCATTATATGAACCTCTTGTGCTATCCGACTATCATCGGTATCTCGGTCACAAAAACCGACTTGCCATGTGCCTCTCACTTTCCATTTTCTGTAATTTTTGGAAGGAAGGACTTCGGTAACGGGCGACCACGTCTCTACCCCACTTCAAACCCTACACCCATGCTCCTCAGAAACCCTAAGAATCATGTTGATTAACTATCTAATATTATCAATTATTTTATTTATGTAATGTTTTTTAAAATTTTATATATATATATATATAGATCTATTTATAATTAATTTCGGAAATCTACTAGAGCTAACACTAACTGGATTTGAACCTGGGTGTACACCTGACTGACAAAACAACATTCATACCGACTGTTCTAAGCAGTAATTGGAAGCAGAGGCCATACCAATGTGCAGTGTCTTGATGTGTGAATGATGTCATTTTTATGCTATTTTTAGCAGTAATGTTTTTCCGACTTGCCTAGTAGAATTGGCACACTTCATCAAGCCAAAATATAAGAAATTCGGTTATCTATCCCTACCTGTTAAAATGACCACCAGAGCATCTGCCAACCCATTGAATTTACTGTTCTTTTAATCTCTACAGGCGGACAAGCTCCCCTCTCCCCGCCTCCAACTATTCCTAGTTTTAAAATATTAAAAATTTGGTTTTTTTAAAAACTAAAATCGGGATTATTGACTCAAGATTAAGATTGGTTGTATTATGGACTGCACTGGCTAAATCCTGGCCAAATCTGAACCGTTTACAGTTTATCACAACAAACATTGCGGCATCCACTGCTGCTTTGACTCTATCTGAAAAGTGTGCTCCATTAAACCTACATGGATCTTTTATATTCTAAATGAGGCCTAATTGTAAAGTTAAAAGTGGTTTTTGATGTGGTTACCAGTTTTACGTCCCCTGCAACAACGTTAGGTCATTTAAGAGACGGGCTACTTCGACCCTGCCTGTCAGGGCCAACCTGGATTGAGATGGAAAACATCCCAGCAGAAAAAAAATGAGATTGTCCGCGCTCGGGATTGAACCGGGGTCTTCTGCATGACAGGCTAAGAGCCTGACCATTACACCACAGCGCCGGTCTTAAAAGTGGACTGAGTAAGTGTGAACAGTTTGAAATTGGCGATAGGTTTTATGCGCTGAATCAAACTGGTTGCTCGTTACGTAAGTCTTCCCTTTCCGAAGACTACGCACAGCATTATTTTTTGTTTTCGCTTTCATTCCGTTTTCGATTGTATTTTTTTTTATAGCTTTAATTTAACTGTCTATTTCTGTGTTAAAGGCTAAGACCTCCCTGTTAGGACACAATGTGTTCCAAACAATTTTAATTATTTGTTTTATTGTCATCATCCTTATTTATGATAATTATTTACTTTGTTTCAGGTGTGATCTTTATCGTGGAAAAATTTGGATTTTATAAACATGGCAAGACAAGTAATGAATGTTAAATTAAATCAGGAACAAGGTAAGATGAGATATAAAATATTATTGTTTTATCAGGGTTTTTTTTGTGTGTTTTTGATCTGTAAGATTAGAACTACAGTTTGTTCCAAAAGGTTTTAAAACCTAATGAATTTATATTATGTCAGAACTTCCTCCCCCATAGTTGAAGAAACACAAGTGATCACTCAGATTTAGACACTTTTAACTTTTTATCATGTATCTCTTTAGTCCGACTCGCTAAGTCGCAATGCCTGGGCATAAAATGAAATAACACGGAACACAACTATCCACGGCTTAAGAGCTTAGAACTATGGATAGTTTACACAACTATGATAACTTCCAGAGCTGTCTTTTTCTTTCATATTCACAATCTTATTTCTTTTTCGTTCATTTACAGGTGCTGATACTGTAGACGATGAATAAAACTTTTCAGGGGAGGAAAACAATTCTTCCCATTGTTTCTATCAGGCTAATTGATGACATACTCTAGCAACTAGCAATGAACATTTTGTCTACTAGGCCTATTATTTTATTTCCTTTTTGGTGTTGTGAAATGATAAGTATTCTGTACTATCATTAAACACTCTCACTTTAGAAAGAGGAATTAAAAGTTAACAAAAAGTGTCACAGCCCCCAGCTATCTTCAAGGGCCTGGAATTATATAATGATACATGTATTTACATTTTTTTTCTTTATTGCTGACTCTAGATTTTGAAATATTAAGTCTGTATAATATTATTATAATTTTTTCTTGAAATGTGCGGAATACAAATATAACTTTTGTGACATCATTGTATCTTTTTCAGAGTACTTTATTTGTGCAACAGAAGATGGATTTCGAATTTTTCACATGGATCCTTTAGTTCAGATTGCTCATGTTGGTGAGTTCTATGTAGTTTTGGATTCTTGTATTGTACTGTCAGTCTTTGATTCTGATCACATTCATTACTTCTACAGGAAATAGGAAAACAAAAACATTGTTGGACATGTTGAAATGCAGTCCTTTTTTTCAGCAATACTGCTGGCCTTCATCGATCTATTGTTATTATATTACCTGGTAGTCCATGTTTCCAGTTTCTTCTTATCATAAATATATGTATCCTGAAGCATGATTTGGTTTGGTTTGGTTACCAGTTTTACGTCCCCTGCAACACTGTAAGGTCATTTAAGAGACAGGCTACTTCGACCCTGCCTGTCAGGACCAACATGGGCTGAGAGGGAAAAATCCCAGCAGAAAGAAACTCGGATCGTCCGCGATCGGGGATCGAACCGTGGTCTTCCGCATGCAAGGCGAAGAGCCTAACCATTACAACACAGTGCCGGTCTGAAGCATGAAATATATTTCTCTTGATGATAATCAGAAGTGGATGGTTGATGGATTTTTTTGTTTGGTGCTTACTCTACTACTCTCAGAGCACTATTATCCTTTTATGTGCTTTCTGGTGCTGAGAAGATGTATTAAAGCAGATTGTAGATAAGGCTGTAAAACTTCAATCTAAAGCACACAAAAAAACAGTCCGGATTTTTTATCTTCAATGTGCTGACCGGGATGTCCAAATTTGATTTTCATATGCCTGATGCAAAATTATTCTTACTGATCTCTCTTGAGTTGATGCCAAACAATTTGACACCTCAGCCGAGAACTTAGTTTGTCCAAGTTGGTGCACAAAATTGATCTGGTCTTGTGCGGAATCTTCTGTTTGTGACCACCAGAACATCATTGTCAACCTCTAGAGGTAAAGATTTCCAAAGAGTGTTGTACTGTAAGGTTGGGGGTGGGGGGGGGGGGGATAGGATTAAGTAGTAGTTGGCAAAGGAAAAGTTATTGTATTCGTTGCTGTTCTTTCATAAATATTCATGCTAAAAAATACATTAATCTTTGTGGTTAAATCTTTTCAGGTGAGACAAAAATTGGCAGTTTGAGATGTGTAGAAATGCGATTTCGCTCAAACATTGTTGCTTTTGTCAGCGGTGGGAAACGGCCAATGTTCGATGATCGCACAGGTACATTGTGGTTGCATTTGTTTTTGTTGTTTTTTAAAAGTAAAATGTGATGTAATGTGTTTCTACTTTATGAAATTAAGCATTCACCAAAACAGGGGCAACAGAATTGCCAGCCTTTTTCTGAATGTCAGACAATTTTTACTATAAATTGTTTTTTGCGATCTAATACCTATTATATTATGTCATTACAAAACTCATTTAATTGTGAATTATACTCAGGGACATTGTTTAAAAGTAAAAAAGTACTATTTTGGAAGTGATCAAACATTACTTGGCACTTTCTTGCTCCCTTCTGATAGTAGGTTACTCTGCCTTGATCAAAATCACAAATATCTTGGCAGCTACACAAGATACATGCATAAATTTATAATTATTTCTTCATGAACAACAAGAAAAATGTAAAAGGTTTAAAATGGTACCAATTACTCCAGATGCCCCAAAATTGATGAGCGCCTGATTCATTGTGTTAGGACAAATAATTTTTATTAGAGTGATTGTGTAATTTAACCTCTTCCTGTTGTCGCGCCCTCAGCTCGGCTAATATTCCCTCAATACGCAGTTTCCTGGCACGAAAATTCCCAAGAACCGCATGATTTTAGATCATTAAAATAAAAAAATCATAAAACAAAAAGTATAGCACCTAGAGAAATGGTTTGGCTATGTATAAAAAGAGAAAACTCCGCACAACACTATGAATCCATCCTTAGAAGTGGCAACATAATTTATAGTTGGTGATTTAGTGTTACGCTACATGTATAATTATAGAAAATAAAAAGTCCACAAACCACATTTCACATATATATATATATATATACATAGACACACCAAAACAAACAGCAGCAGCAGAAATTCATTCAGATTGTATTTACAGGTAATCCAAATATAAATAATAAGAAAAAAAAATTGTTTACAAAATCATAGATCGTTTATCTGGTGAAGTCAGCTTAGGAAGAAGCAACAGGAGAAATTCATTCAGATTTTATCTACAGGTAATCGAAGTATAATTGATTAAAAAAAAACTGTTTACAAAAACATAGACTGACGTTTATCTGGTGAAGTCAGCTACGGTGTGAAAGACTATCACGGTTTGTTATTACACATTCCTCCTTTCAGAAAACCTACTTTTACGCACACTAAAAGATAAAGTAAAAAAAGCAATGACAAATATCTTAGAGCATTGTAGAATGGATTTTCACTTAGCTTTAGAGGAAGTTAATGAAAAACCAAGCGTTTTTTAATAGCAAACGAGTAAGAAAGTCACATTAACAACAGCCGTGCAGCCTGTCATGAATGGAAAATCAAAAGTTCTGCGCAACAGGTATGCAGTGCGATGGCAAGTGTTGTGAAATGGTTAATGGTCTTTCTATAATGAGTGTAAAGCCTTCACTTCCTCTTTTTACTTCTAGGATATCTACATGTAATATATCGTTGATTGTATTTATCAGGGCGAATGCTACAAAGATTGAAGTATAGTATCGCTTCTTTGCATAACAACCGGGGATATTGTGGGTAAATTATTAATGCTACTAGAACTTATTTGCTTTCAAAGGTGCCTATCTTGTCTTTTTTACACATAAATTGTAGAGCAAGTTCATAGTAAATGGTCCAGTTGCCCATGGGAAATAAACTATTTTCTTTTTGAAGTGTATAGCTATGCTTAAAATAGTAATGTTAACAATGGTATTTCTACAGCACCTTCCCTTTGAAATGTCAAACTCATGGTGCCTCACATCTGTTTAAAAAAAAGTAAGCCTATTAATATTAAATTTTTGTTCACGGTGTTATCCACAATCACGGCAGGTATGGTGGCGGTAAAAGAATAAGTGTAAAAAAGTCAAGAAAAAAACAGATTAGTGCATCAAAGACATAGACAGTTTATCAGGCTGATGATTTTTTTTTTCTAAAATGCTCACAACCACCAAAACAAATATATGATGCTTTTAAAAAGTAATCCATGTATTCTGTGTAAACAGTCCAGTAGGCTAATTAAAAAAAAAATTGTATCAAGTGAAACTTAGGGTAGCTACAATACTTCTCTTCTTTATTGATACATGTATTTGCCTGTCATACTTTGCTTGCATCATTGAGAGAGTTCATTGGAAAGTTCAGGCAATGCAATGAATACTTTGTGCAGCACTAATCTCCTTTTTAAATTTTTCTTCAAATTGCTTTTTATTTTCAGTTGTCATGTGGGACCTGCTTAAAGAAAGGCCTTTATCAAAGGTTGTGGTGAAGGAACCAGTTTTGGATGTGAAAATGATCAATGATAGGTAATATATGTAAATCAATTTCCATTTGTAGGCCTACCTTTTTTTCCCCCCCATTTATTTGTAAGTGAATGAGGTGTGGGTTTTCACTTACATCAAAGTTAAATGGCCTATTGATATTGTACCATTCTTGCAAGTCATCTCTAATCTCACAGTTGTTGCAATGGGGTTTGGCCAATGCTACCTGATATAATTTTATGACTTTGAAATTTAGTCCTACACTTCCTCCTGCCATACATAAAGTCTAATCTTTTGGTGTATATATATAATCTTATCATGAATCTTTTTACATGTTTATTTACTTTGTTTTTGTAACGTAAGTTTGTAGCATTGATTCCAGTCTTTTTAGAAACCTCTGTCTTGTTATTATGCTTTTCCTATATTGATTTAAATGTTTCTCCATTGCAGACTACTTGTCATTTTGAGAAGCCGCATCATTGTGTTGTCTGTACCAAATGGTGAAACTCTAGCCGAGTTCATCACAAGGGACAACCCAGGAGGTATGATTGGTGTATCCATTGATGTATCTGCATTTTCTACAAGTAGAGAACCTGTCTTCCTACGGGCGTCACTCTTTCTTCACCACTTAGAAAGTATCTTCGCTTCATTCTTTTTACCTTTCTCCACCCTCATCTTTTCACAAATTAAAAGACTCTCTTTACTACTATCTGTTTAGCCTTGCACTTTCTCTCATAAGCCTCTCAATGTGTCCCAAAATCCGTTCAAATCTGTTTAGAACAAAATACGATTGCAAAAAAAAACAAAAAACCCACACAAAAAAACCCTGATGAAAAGAACCATTAAAAATCTATTAACGTCTGGGGGGGGGGGGGGGGG
>JAUKPP010057278.1:0-16595 GCA_032273245.1 Phyllaplysia taylori | reverse complement strand
TGTCTCCACAAACTTTCAAACACAGAGTCCACTTAAAAACATTGAAATAAACAACTTTTACACAGAGCAAAATGCACTGCTGCCACACAGGCGCTGAACACACTTCACAAAAAAATATTAATTACTTTGTAGTGTCAAGAAACCACTAAAATCACCGAGTCTCAGGACCCAACCTCTCCTCCTCCTGCATTGATTAATTTGTAAGATTTATTTATAAATATTGCCTGTAAATGTAACAGAAAAAAAAATGTTCTTTTCTACTCTAGGGAGATGCTGTGTTGGTTGATCCTCTTGTTGCAAATATCATTTTGAGTGCCAACGACAATCCAAGTGGGATAATCATGTTCCGTGCCGGCCCAGATGGAGGCTCACCTGAGCTAAAAATAAATGAGGATTCGTTCACAACAGCTGAGTTTGTTGTAGAACGTCAGGATGGAACATTTGGAGAAGTTTCTGTTACCTGGAGACTGGCTCGCATCTTGGGTGGTTCAATTCCTGTTAATGAGGACGTCGGACCAATGGAAGGTTTGTATTGATATGAGAACTACAGAAAACTTTAGAATTTTGGCTTCATTTATCACCTCAGACAATTTTTGTCAGTGCCAAAAGTTCTTGCAGATTTTTTTTGCAGTACTTCTTAGATGTTGAAAGCGTTTGGTTATTCATCATTTTCTTTACTCTGAAGTGAGGTGCTGATGACAGAGATACTAAGACTCTCTGTGCCATGTAATACAATTAGTTGGAGGTTTTTGGAATCAACTGTTTGTTTGTCCTGTAAAATATCCTTAAATAAACTGCAAATGTCACAGTGTTGACGTAACACCAAATTTTAGGTGGAAAAATGACAAATGTTATGAAAATATGAACCGTGTCTTTAGTTCTTGGCTTCATTTTATTGAACGAGCTCGTCTGAGCACCTTGCACTTAGGCAGAGCCTACTTTATTGCTTTGGTGGACATGAATAGTTTGAGCACTTTGATGTATTTTAGTTGGGCTTAAAATGGAAAATTAGATTTAGATGCAGTAATTTTGTTGCGTTCATCTTCACTTCAAATGCCCTCAACATTCACATAGTGTTTTTAACATAAGTAATTTTTGTTTCAGTTAGGATGTCCTTTGTTGGTATTTTCCTAATCTACTTCCAGGCACTAATATGACCTCATGATTTTGATAGTGCCTTAATAACATCAAACAAAAAAAGCATGGATTCGAGTTTATGTTTGAATAATTCTTACTTTTTCTTTTTCCACAGGTATAATCTTCTTTAGTGATGGGCAAAATGAAGCTGTAATATCTTTGACAATTGTTCAAGACAACACTCCTGAACCTGCAGAGAAGTTTCAGTTACTACTGCAGCCAGGTTTTGTCACAGGCAATGCCAGAGTGGAGGGTATTTCTACAGCATTTCTCCTGCTTGAAGACAGTGACAATGTGTATGGCACAGTGGAGTTTGGACCAGGAACAGACCATGAGCTTGTCACTGTAAGTTGACCATGATTATCTGTTAGGTCTGGTCAAAATCAGACACTTGTTTTGTTTGGTTCATATGGAGATATTCGTATCAATGGAAATCTTATTTCTTATTCTTTCAAATTGTGAAGAAATTATCTTGCCTGAGTTTTGATAAATCAAAGGTCTACACACTTGCACCCAAACAAATGAAGCTTAGAAAAGCGTCATTTAAGCTCTACAATTTTGATAGGGAGCTCCTCCTCTTTTTACAAATAAAAATCTTAAGGCACAAGGACTCCAAATTCCTCACATTTTTATTTTTTAAGGAATGTGAATTGAGGTCTGTAATAAACTAGATTGACTTTGAACATCCTAAATGCCTTGACAGAGCTTAATTTCGGACATGGAATTTGTCATTTCGATCTCACATGTGCCAGGCCTGAGATATATTTTAATTTAGGAGACTTATTATATTCTAGAGCAGAAAGTTTGATGTTTTCATATTTTGTGAGCTTCAGGATTGTGTTTGGTGAAAGAGATTGACATATGTGCTATACCTATGTTTGAGATTTCGAGGAAATGGCACATTGGACAAGCAGTATAAGATGAAGTCAGCAATTACGGAAGTTTTAACTCACAGAGTGTTGGACCGTCCAATCAGAGATGGACTTAAAATTCAGAGGTCCCGCCTCGTAAATGACCTTACAGTGTTGCATGGGTGTTAAACCAAAACCAAGCCTAAGAGAGTCCGATATGGACTTAGGAGAATCAGAGAAATTACGCATTTTTACTAGAAAATTCAATATATAAATATGACTGGACAAACTGTAGCAGGATAGCGCTGTCTTTCACAATGTTATTTGGGAGGAGTTTCTGGTTGTTTTTTTCACATACCCTTTACATATATGAGGATCATGAATGCACAATGTTAAATTCGATGTTTTCAGAATGGTGTCCCTCGCTTTCTTCGGCTGTCTATTACAAGATCTGGTGGCAGATCAAGCCAGCTTACGGCAAATGTTTCTGTGACGTACAATGATGGCACTGGTCTAGTAGATGAAGGTTTGTGTGCATCCAACATTTTTGCCGTTGCACTTTGCATATGATCCATTTCAAGCAGTTTTGAGTTGTACGTGGATTGAGATTGCATGCCAGTATGGAAAACTTATGTCTGCAGATAGAGAAATGGAGAAATAGATAGTAGATAAGATTATTTTTTAGTTAGAATCCAATGAAAATTGGATTTCTGATTTTAGATAATATAAAGGTAATGAACTATTGATGATCCTTATCTTGACTTACTTGACTTAAGCCTCTGGGTTCCTCTGGGAGCATAGGCCGCCATAACATTCCTCCAGCGGAAACGATTCCTAGAGATCCCCTTCAGCTCAGCCCATGTCAAACCAGCTGACTTCAGCTCTGCCTCAAGGGAATTCTTCGAAGAAGTCTTAATTTGCCTGAAAAGATGTGTAATGCATACTAAAATTATTACATAAATGGTGGTCACCACCTAGTCATAATTGATAAAAATGTGACTGTTGGGTAGGTAAAAAAATTGTTTCAATGTGTTAATTTTGGCACATGCCTTCTGATAACACTATGACATGCATAGGTGGTAACAGTAAGCTTGTGGTGAATACAATCCTCATTCACATATATGTATAAACAATTTTCATACTATATTCAGAAGTTAGAGAAACTATGAGTTGTTCCATGATCTAATTACTTTATCTATGCTACCTTTCTTTTGAAAATAAAAAAAAGAATGATGACATGGTTGTAATAAAAATGCTGAACTGACCTCAACAATGCTATATATGCATTCTCGCGTATGCTTACCTCTCTCACCATATACACATTTACACTGGCAAGCAGTTGTCAACATTGTATACAATAGTACGATCCAGTTACAAAGAATGTGATTTAGTGAAGAATAATTTAATGATTGAGAAGTTGTTGCGCAGCTACTGTTGAGAAAACATTATGTACCCGCATCTTCTGTGTAATGGTTAGGCTCTTTGCCTACCACTCAGAGGATTGGAGTACGATTCCCATGTTGGATGAGTCCCTCGGCCTCTCTGCTGGGATGTTGTATCCCTCTCAGAATTGAAGTAACCTGCCTCTTAAATTACCTTAGTGTTACAAGGGGCATAAAACCAAAACTAACAAAAGATTATGTGAACAACAAATAACATGTTAAATTTCTTAAAAATCATTCTATTTATTCAGTATGTTGGCTACTCTAGAAAGTTATTTTTTACATTATTTATATTGCAGATACAGTGTTTTTGGAACCAAGCATTGAAGCCATTCTGCCACCAGGGGTTGATCCAGTTGTTGTTAGCTTTGCACTGCAGACATCCACTTTTCTAGTAGTTGGCGGGGAATTCCATGCCACCATTACAGACCTTGGGTTTGAAATTGGTGAGTCTTGGAAAGTGTTTTTAATTTGACTGCATATATTATCGTGGTCATCCCACATTTGTTCAAGTACAATTTCAGCTTATTTTTACAATAAGATCCCTTTGTCTTATTCTCTGAGCAATACTCTTTAAAAAATACACCTCTTGCATGATAGTTTCCTTCTATGCAACAAATCTATGTGAAAGAAAAGCTCTTTGTCTTCATGAAGTAATGATTTTTTTTTGTTGATTCCTCTAAATAATACAATCTGACTTGGGCAAATTAGGAATGACCATGATGATCTTACCTTTGATTGTGATCTGCAGAATAGGATCTTTTTTAGGGCATTCTGTTATGATTTGTTAAATTTTTGTGCGTGTGTTTGTGGAAAGTTTCTCTCCAGTAATGACTCGCACAATGATAGTTTTATCCCCAGTGAGGAAAGTATCTTGTTATTTCTTACCCTTTTGTAGCAGTGTCCATTTTGGAAAGATACTTGCAAGAGGGCCGAGTGAGTTGTATAGCACCCGCCTACAAATGTGGAAGCCCGGACCCAAATCATTGGACATTCACTGGGATCCTTTCTGAGTTTTCTAGGATCCAGTCCCTGCCCTATTGGGAATGGACGTAAAAATTTGAGGCCCTGCTTCTTAAATATCCTTATTGTTTCGCAGGCGGCGTTAAATCAAAACCAATCAACCAACTAAAGATGGTTTTTTATAGAAGGAGCAGCCTTATCTAGGTAATACATATTATATGTTGTTTAAACAGAAAATTAAAAATGACTTCTTTTAATGAATTTTTTGTTTGTTTTAAATTCCCCTTGTAACAGATTTTTACTTAATTTGTTGTCTCTAGATCCCCAGTTTGGTGCGTATAATAGTCCCCAGTATGGAGTGCGCAGAGAAGTGACTGTTGTTGTCTCCTCATCCGAAGCAAATGGAGAGACAGGATTTTTCAATGTTAGCAGTCAGGTTGTGGATGAACCAGAATCTGGGGTGATGGAGGTAAGTACTCTTTTTAACCCTTTGAGCCTCTGTAAACTCATGCATGAGCTCCTGAGTGATTTACATTGATATTTAATTCCTAATTTTGAATACCTGTGTAAAGAAGAACTATTAAAGATATCAATGTCAACATTTGCATACTAATAATGGGGTAGCCTATCTGCACTTAAGTACCAGAATTATACCTTTGTATGCCAATCAACCTAGCATGTCGTCTTTGCGGTTTTATATCCGCAAATAATCCAAAATCCAGTCTTCATCCAATTTGAGCCAGGAATGATCATGTCTATATCCATCTTAGTTTTAAACACTTATGGCTGGTGAAAGCCATCATTGTCTTTCATTCCTCTATCCATGGATGTAAGTTTTCCATATTGCTATCTGTGTACAAATCAAGACTAGTAAAATGGATTATAAGTGAATAGGGAGCTGTAACAATGATAGAGTCTAGAGGGTATAGTCCTTGTATGATACCCATATCTCCAGATCCATCATTATTTACATCTATGTGTTCAGAATCATATTGGACATGCTCAACTAGTCCTCTTTCTTGACAGCTGATTTACACAAATCTTCAAAGCAATCAATGAAAGTTGGCAGGGAAGAATGATCGTATACTTTTTGCCCCAGATGGGCCAATGTCACTAAAAAATAAATGAATTTTACTTTAAACTGTTAAACAACAATTTTCCTGGGGAGTGCAGATGAGCTGGCCAGCCCTAGCTCCAAGTGAATACAGAAAATCACTTTGATTGACATATCAATTATTATACAAGGCTTTGTTAATCAACTCCAACCCAGTGGTTCAGCTATAATACTGGCCCACTGATGGTCTGAGCTCAGGGTTAATCCCACTCATGCATAGATATTGCTATTCGTTTCAGTATGGACCATTTGAGAAGTGTATAAGAAATATGATCATTAAATGGGATGTCTCTTGTTAAGTGATAAATTTTAAATCATGGGTGGTCCACAGGGGTTTTATAGGCTTTGGCCCCTGTTCTATTAGAGGCTCTTCAGCTATCACTCAGAGGATGGGAGTTTGATTCCCATGGTGCAAGGGCATCTATGTCTTTCTGTTAGGATGCTGTGTCCTCCTCAGCCTGAGTTGGCCCTGAAAGGCAAGGTCATAGTAACCACGGCCTCTAAAAAGAGCTTTACAGTGTTACAAAGGGTGTAAAGCCAAACCCCAACCAAACCAAAATGAGCCATAAGTAGATAATGATGAATGGATTGCATTTATTTAGTGTCTTTCCCTGTTTGAAGGCAGGCTCTATACACTTTACAATCAATTGATAGTGTTACTAAGAAATATAATTTGATTTATTCTCACTAGGTTGCTCTACTTGTAAGTCGTGAAGGTCTGAGTGGGTCAGCTGTGGTACGCTGGTCTCTCTCTGGCCCTGGGGTCACCTCACAGGATGTTCTGGAAATGTCAGGCTCTGTTACTTTGCAGTCTGGTAAGGGAAAATTTCCACAAATTTGCTTCTTTTAAAATCTTTGTCTGTGGTATATCTTTTTATTAAACGTTGCCTATTGATGAAGAGCTGGCAAAATTTTACTTCAATTTTAGGGGAACGAGCTGTGAACTGCTTGGCACCACTACCTCCAGAAGATTGTTTTGGAGTTTTCTCTTAACTATTTTGAATTTGGAACCAATACTTGGTGGCAAAACATAAAAATTTGATAAATTCTAACAATTCATGTTTCACTGAATATAGTAGAATCTTACAAAAAAACGATTTGAAATCTCACGAAAATTTCATTTTGAGATTTAACAACTCTGTCTCTGTTTTTCTATTGGGACAGTGTCTCAGTCAGCCTGGGTTTGCCCTGGCAGGCAAGGTCAAAGTAGCCTGTCTCTTAATTGACTTTGCAGCTTTAGAAGGTGAGTTAAACCAAAGCCAAAGGAAACTTTTCAACCTCCATATTTACACTGGTTATCATATCATTTCAGGCATGTCAGAAACCTACGTTACCATCATCATCCTGGCAGATGATACGCCTGAGTTGGATGAAGTCATGACGGTGACCTTAGACAGCATTGAGCCTTTAAATACTCAGCGACTGAGGCCCGGTTCTACCTCAGTCACTGTAACAATCAATGCCAATGACAATCCTGGTGGAGTGATACAATTCTCTCCACTCATGAATCTCACCTACTTTATATCTGTAAGTGACTTCATATTCTATCATGTAGTTTATTTGAGCCTCATTGCACTAATGACACCAATATTTGCATTGTGTTTTTATTTGGTCTGGTGAACATCAATTGGGATGTGAAATTTTCTTGAGTGCAAATATTATATTCTAAACTTGACATATTATTTGGTTAGGATCTGTTGTCTTAGAAATTAAAACTAAATGACAGATATTCAAAAGAAATCTATGTATTGAACGTTATATATGTTTCTTTTTCAAAATGTTTTATCATGTGTATTGCAAATATTATATTTGTTTTAATTGCTTGTCCAAGCAAAACTTTTATTTGACTAGTTATGATTGAGATTTTACTCTCATAGGATAGTGATAAAAGGGATAAAATTCACTTCACTGTCTTTATCCCATCATGGCTTGAAGAAAACTGTAGTCCACCTGAAATAATTTTCCTTGAGTGCGACATGTTTTCATCTTTATTACTACCCTTATTGAGTCTTAGGGGATCTCATAAATACAATTTGCGGTTAAGTGACACTAACCCCTCTACATCTACAAAGCAGTGATAAAACTCAGTGAAATAATCATGCTTAATATCTAGTAATAGGAAGAAATAACACAAGGTTATCACTGCCTCTTGATTTCAGGAAGGAGTTGATACCATTGACGTCATAGCAGAGAGGACAGGGGGTACCCTGGAAGGGAGATCTGTGATGTATTCTGTTCATCCCAATGGAGATGAAGAATTCTTTGGAGGAACAAAAAGTCTATTTTTTCCACCTGGTGCCACAGAGGCAACTGGACGAATTATTGCTAAGGAAGATGGATTGCCAGAGGTATTCTTCTTTGGAATGTTATAAGACTTCATAAAATGAGATGAGATACTATACTTTATTGATTCATGAGAGAAATGTGAATTGATTTAATAGACAGTGAACAATGCAAGGACTTAGCATAAGCATGGCAATGTACATATTGCATTCATGCACAAAGACACAAGTCCCTCAGAAAAGCATAGCTGCGTACATAAGCAATTGAGGATTTTGTGTATTCTCTTTCTGTCTCTCTCTCTCTCTGTCGATCTCTCTTCCCTTCCCTCTTTCCCTCCTCTCCCCCCTCCCCCTCTCTTTGGTCTCTATCTTTCACTCACTCATTCCCCCATCAACGTTGTCTTTGCCATTAGGCACATCAGACAACATAATGCACACTCGAAGCATATTTTTTCACTAAGCACAGTTCATTCTATTTTATATTTTACATGACATTAATTTAATGAGTGTAGCAAAAAAGATGAAGGCTATTTTCAGAAACTAGCCTGTTTTGATTTTCAGAAGCTAGCCTGCTTTGATTTTTATTAAAACCCCCCCAGAGATTTTCAACAACAAACTTATTAACTCTTACACTCCCCACACTATCTTAAGTGCAAATAAATGTAAAATTCGTCATAATGTAGTAAACACAAGGATATCAAACTGGCCACCTGATTTGACATCATACTGTCAGTGTAGAATTTTGAAGTTACATTCAGGGTAATCTTCAGTTGATTTTTTTCAGTTCATATTTTCATATACTCAACTGTATGAATTGGTAAAATTTCAAAAGATAGATAAACAGATTTCTACAGCTCAGGTATGGACGCAATAATGAATAATGTATAGAAGACATCAGCTGTTGAAATTAAGGCTAAGGTATAGGGTATCATGGCACACAGCAAAGATTCTGTACCATATCAATCCTTATTTCCAATATAAAGTGTCAGCCTGAAGAATGGCTCCTTTGGAGAAAAATTAAATTTGGTTACTTAATGAACTATTGAAGCTAAGCATTAATCAACTTACCAAAATATTTTAACAAAAGACCTTATTCAAGACATGGTATCCAGAAAGATTTTTTCACAAACTTTGTCACTTTATGTCAGTGAATACGATTTTCTCGGTTTCACCCCTTGAGTATACCTCATTTTGAGGCAAAATCTTTGAAGTGAATTTTATTTTATTTTACTTTTTTCTCCCCTATCAAGGTGAGTGAACGCTTTTTCCTGGAGCTCACCCCAATTGGCGAGGCTGTTGTGGGTGAAAGGACAATCATCACTATCAGAGTAGCTGGAAGTGACAACCCAAATGGTGTCATCCAGTTCTTTGAGAGCCCCACAATGATCTTTACAAGTGAGGGTTGTAATCGAATTCCACATGACTTCATAATTAGATTATATTGGTAATTTTTGTGTGTCAGAGTAAACATGCAATAGTGAAAAAAATATGACAACTTTATCGATCTCATTTGGGAAATGGCAAATTCATGTACCAGTGTACATTGAGCACTATCAACAAATGCAAACTATGGGAAAAATTGTGGAAATGTGTCAATCATTTTTATTGCATGAACGCCACTGCTGGTCGTCGCTGTGCTGCACTCAAGTGAGTTAGGTATGACATGTCGTACATGTTGTGAGAAGCATTAAACAACAACCAACCAGGGAGGAAATAGACTTCTTATTCATCCAAGTGGGCAATTTGATCTCTAATGGGAAGGCTGCTGTTTGCCACAGGTCTTCGAGGTTCCCATAGAGTTTTGGCACCCTGTGCCAGGAGATGGGTTAATACTTCCTCCTTGATGCTTCAAGCATTGGGCAGTTTTAAAGAATATGAGCCATTGTTTGACTGTCAGTTCCCGCCTGTGGAGGTGCGGGACCCCCACCAGGGAAAGCAAAGAATAGCACCTTCTGCTCTGTTGCATAGCATGATACCGTAGAAGGCGGCAAAAATGCATCACAACTGAAGCCACTCTTCTCAGTTTAAACAATAAGAGTACCCATCGAAAACGGAACATGGTTGCCTGTATGGTGTGGGGACCCTTCAGTGCCCTTGTAAAAACACAAGCCACTGCAGGATAAATAGGCCATGTACGTAAAATTCAGTCATTTTGACTTACCCCTGAGTTCTAGCAGGGGATCGCAGAAGAAGAAGAAGAAGAAGACTGTCAGTTCCGGGAATAAACAATCCTTGTGCCAAAGTGACCTTTTGTGTCAAAGGAGCCTTAAAATCCCCCAAATAATCCTGTTCAACTTCAACAAATTTGTTTAAACAAAAGCAACATTTTCAAACATTTCAGGAGAAGGCCAGCCTGGGGAGCAGCTTGAAGTGTCAGTGCAGGTCCAGAGAGACCTGGGAACTTTTGGCACAGTTCAAGTTCCATGGACCTTGACACCAGAGGGACAAACTGACCTGCTGCCAGCAAGTGGGACTTTGGTGTTTTTACCTGGGCAAGCAGAACTGAATGTGACTCTGGCAGTGGTGAACGATGAGGTGACTCTTAATTAAAGAGATCTTAACTTCTGTCCTAATCAGGACTAGAGTGGATTATGCTTCCTCTGCACAAACTATTCTCTCTTTTGAAAGAAGTTGAATTCTACAGCATAATATAAATACAATCAACTCAGCTTATACTTGTGGTCCTTTGTTTCTTGAGGAACCCAGAGGCATAAGTAAAAAAGTCCACTCTTATTGAACTTGCTTGAGTTAATTTTCAGTTAAGCTGATCATCTTCTCGGGTCCCAGCCCCTCTTATTCTTTACATTTTTTAAACGCTTAAGCTGAACTTTGGATGACTATTTTTATTCCCCTGACAGCATCTACTGATCTGTAGTCAATTGTATATGTACAATATTTTTGTAAGTTCTCTCTCCAATATGTTTGTCAAAATAAAAAAGATAGGTAAGCTCACTACTACAAAATTCTCTTTTATGTTTCACTTGGAGCTAAATTTCCTCCTCTAGGGGGTATTGTGAAATGCCATTTCAAGGAATTCAGGTGCTGATATGACCTTGTTGAGTCAAAGGAGCCTCTAAATCCCAAACAAGGGGGAGGAGGAGGAATTAACATTTTTAAAAAGAGGGTCAGGACTTAGTTTAGAAGACTACTTTAACATTTGGGTGAGCAAAATAAAAAATACCCTCAAGACAAAAATACCCTAAAACTATAAGTCGTGGTTGAAAGCCCTATTTTCATTTTCAGGATTCTTCAATTTTTATTCCGGGGAAATAAATGATTGTACAGCTTTTATATTGATCTCTTCTGATTTGTTTTCAGCTACCAGAGCCCGATGAAACCTTTGCCTTACAGTTATCAGCCCCTGATGGTGGGGCTGAGGCAGGGAGCCCCATGACGGCAACAATTGTTATACAAGAAAATGATAATCCAGTTGAGTTTACAGGTAAAGAGGTAAAATGCTGCAAACTGGTAGATTTTGTACCATTGCTACATGTTTTCACACCATTTCCTTGTGGAGAATAAATATTTTTTTCACTTCATCTTTTATCTATCAAATGAATTCCTGTATTATTTCACGGGGGTCTGCGTGTCTAAAGGTGGTCTAGTGGCTAGGCTGCCGGACTCGTGATCGGAAGGTTACGGGTTCGAATCCCAGCTTAGGCCCGACGTTGTGTCCTTGGGAAAGGCATTTTACACGAATTTTCCTCACTTCACCCAGGTGTTATTGGGTACCCGGCTATAGACAGCGAACGATCTTGTCAGTATGTTAGTGTTTGAGCGCTTGTAAAATGGCTGCTTGCACTGTATGCTTCCCAGGAAGTTGAGAAGGTTTCTGAATGACTTGGTCTTCTGGGTAATAATGATTATAAAGCGCATAGAGCCCTGGCGCAGTAACTTAAGTGAAATAATTCACAAGAGGGGCCATGTGTAAAGTTAAAAAGAGAAGGGGGGGGGGGGGAGCATGTCTTTGAAATGAAACATTTGGGTATACTTTTGTTGTTTAGTATGCTTTGATACTGGATCTGTTTGTGGTGATATTGAGAATTATATCTATGCCATTGTTGCATGAACCATGAACATTTAAGATCAGTCTTTGATGGTCTATGTTTAAAGTGATGTGTAGAATATGACAATTTACTACAGTAGTCTCCGCTCAAACACACAGTGCCCTGGAGGGCTCCAGGGATGCATTTAAGTGAACCTTGGCATTGGGGGAGAGGGAAGGGAGAGGTGGCAGGGAGGTTTCAAACTATATGCGTTGCTTGAATCAGCCGATCTGTTCTTTCGAGGGCTGGAATTTGTGCTCTCAGCTTAGAGGCAAGATGATCTGCACTGAGATTAGATGCTTTACTCTATCATTTTGGTCATTCTTTTGTTTCAACAAAATGTTAAGATGGCTGTTAACATTATTATGTCGTCTTCTTTGGATTTAAATGCTTTCTTTCTTTTCTTTGACACATTTTTACTTTTCTGTCCACCAACTTAAATCATGTTTCACAATCTTGAAGTGACAGACAATGAAATTTTATATGTTTCCTCTCTGTGCCTGTAAAATTCATGTCTCCTTCTGTTTTCAATTCTTCTGTTACTTAAAAGATAATATAATTCATTTAGGCTAGTATTTATGTTGTAATTAGCAAAATAAACTAGTGAAATAACTTAGTATTGATGTTACTTTTTTCAGGACTCTTTATACAATAAAGTAGTGACATCAGTCATTTTGTATTAGTAGTATTGTTGTCACTAGCTTGGGAATTTTATGTAATAAACTACTGATGTTTTATGTCTCACAACCATTTGGGCTCAAGGGAATTTCTTAGCACTAATATAAATGACTTTCAATATTTCAGAACCGTTGGTCTACGCTGAAGAGAATTCCATTGTTGCCCTAACCATAGAGAGGCAAGGGAAGCTGGATAATCCCTCCGTTGTATATTACCGCACTTTAGATGGATCAGCATCTATGTTAGAACAAGATTATAGACAGGTGCAGATTCAAGAAGTCGTATTTTCCCCTGGCCAGAGATCGAAAACTATTGACATCACAGTGTTTGATGATTCAGTTCCAGAAGGAAATGAGACATTCTCAGTCCAGCTTTTTGACGTCAGCGGTAAGTGATGATACAGTTTGGATAGGGACCAGTTTGATTGAGTCAGCAAAAAAAAAGAGACAAGTCATTGTCGCTTTAATGGTGAAAGAAGTGATCATATCATTGAGAATTCCAATGAATATTTAAAGAGGAAATTTGCTTATAGAAACTGCCCAGTAATTCTCTAGCTTTTTGTAGGGAATTTCTCTGTCTTTCATGATTGTTGTCTGGCAGTCTGATTCTCCTCTGGCATTTTAAGATCATTATGTGTTTTTATCAGGTTATTTTATTTCATATTAATACCAAGGCTCTTTACAGTGGTGTTGATAAGTCTTTTAGCATAAACAGTTTTAATCTTTCTAAGCGATTTGTTTGGTTTGGTTTTTGGTTATAACACGGTATGGTCATTTTAGAGGCGGGTTAGTTTGATCCTGCCTATCAGGGCCAACCCGGACTCAGAGAACACAACATCCCAGCAGAGATAGGGAAATACTCATCCAAAGTGGGGATTGAACTCCCATCCTCTGTGTGATAGGGAAAGAGCCTAACCATTATGCAACAGACACTGCTTTCTCTTGATGGCTTATTTTGTATTAATAGTGATTCTAGCACAAAGAAAATTAGTCCTATGGTTGTATTTTACTTCGGAAAATATTGATGAGCATGGCTCAGAAGGTCTATATACTTTATTATTCATTTGTACCATCAAACCCAGGTGATCTTATCACAACGGAGAGCTCCACAGCAACAGTGGTGATAGTGGCCAATGATGAAGCTTATGGTGTCTTCAGGTTTGCAGCACCTGCTACGGGTGAAGTAGAGGAAGGCAGCACAGTCTTCTTTGAGTAAGTTTCTCTTTATAAATTTGTGGTTTGAAGAAAAGTTGTGTACCTTTTTAATGCATTTTCATTTTTATCATTGAGTATCTGTATCTTTTATATCTTGAGATTTCTATTAATTGTAAATGTAAGACTTGCTTTTTGTCCATTTGATGTAGGCCTACTTATGGTTGCAGCAATCTTTGCTTCATTTTTTTTTTTATTATGGAAGCAGAAAATCACCCCACTGTTCATAATAGTATGCAGTTGAAGAGGGAGAAAGTTTTAAGTCACTTGAAATATCCAGTCCAGGTGTTTGATGAAAAGGAGTGATGAAACATTAATAACATTAGAATCAGAAGTGGGAGGGCCCTGATCATAAGTTGAAGAAACAGATTGACCTGATTTTTAACAGGATTTTGTTGAGAGGAGGCTACCAGTCACTTATTGTTGTTCATCCCATTTGGTTACACTAAAACACTGTTGCAAACTTGTAAAGCTGCACTTCAGGTATGAAGCAAACATTGGTTCCTGAAGTAACTGTGTTCTATGATTTTCTTTCAGCATCCTTCGGGATCGTGGAACCTTTGGCTCTGTTCGTGTGTCCTGGGAATTGAGAACTCTGAATAATATTCCACTGGCACCAAATGAAGGTTTTGAAGCCACGAGTGGTGAGATGGACTTTGCCCCACAAGAGAGTCGCAAACCCCTGGGTATCACTCCCCTGGCGGATGAAATTCCTGAAAAAGCTGAAGAATTTTTGCTCGTCCTCACGCAAGTGAAACGTTAGTTTTTATTTATTAAAATGTTTTTCTTACCCTTTTAATGTACTTCAAAGTTTTAATCTTGTTTGAACCAGTAGAGGTAGCAGAAGGGAATTCATACCCACAAGTCATAACTGTAGTTTGCTCTGTTTGTAGGAATCACTTTCTATACTTTTTTTTATGGATTTTGCATACCTGCCAACCCTTCTGGGAAAACAAGGTGTATCTCAGAATTTGATGAACATCCCGAGTTCCTGGAAAAGATGCTGAAATCTACAGTAAAAGTCATATAGCGATGACCGAAATAGCTAATTTTTAGAAATATCCAGGGTTTTGGCGAATATTCCCTGTTTCATATCAATCGTAATCCCTGGAAGTCATGTGCACATGTTGCCAGGAATGCATTTTGTAAACTAATCGGAGTTTCATGAACAAAAGAACCTGCATATCTTGATGTCTGTTAATTCGACATTCAGCTAAGTCAACACGATTTAGAATTCCCAACCTTTTCTTTACTACATTGACATCCCTTAAGTCGACTTTCTCTCTACCTGATGTGATTTCAATAGTGCCATAGTCCCAGCAATGTCAACTTCTGAGGGTTCTAGTGTATGTGTACACTAGGTGATTGCCATCAATGCTATTTTAAGCTGCTTCTCGTAGTTTTAATCATGGGACTATGAATTTACCATACCACAATAAATTTCTTGAGGGGATGAATGAAATCTCATCTCATTTCATCTCATCTCATCTCATCTCATCTCATCTCATCTCATCTCATCTCATCTCATCTCATCTCATCTCAACCCATCCCATCCCATCCTATCCCATCCCATCATATCCTATCCTATCTTATCTAATCTTATCTTATCTTATCTTATCTAATCTAATCTTAATAGAGATAGAAGAATTAAAACCTTTTCTCTCCCCAATTCCCAGCACTGTCTGGAGTAGAAACTGCTGGTCTGGCATCCCTTGCTAGCACTGGATTTTTGGCCACAGTCAGTGTTGCTGCCAGTGACGACCCTAACGGCAGGATGGCGTTTGCTGCAGAGGCCAGAGAGTTAAGTGCAGCAGAGGATTTCTACCCTGGTAATGAGGCCAGCACACGAGCCAGCTTTGTGGTGGAGAGAAGGCAGGGGACACAAGACCGAGTGAATGTAAGTAAATGTGAGGCAAACTGGTGAAACGTTTTACTTTTCTGGTTTTTGTCATTAGATATATTCATCAAAATAAGGTCTTTTTCAAGCCCAACAGCTTGATGAAAAATTATGTTTTTATCCATGGGGTGATGGCTTAAAATTAATTAAAGACAAACAGGTTTGGATCTTGGGTTTATTTTGAGGCGACAGTAGTTCCACAACACAGTAATTTCGACTACGGAATACAGTATAAAACTGAAAAACCAAGGCTGGGTCAGCAATTAAGGAATTTCCTCACATAACTGCTTTCAGCAACACTTGCAGCAGCAAAATAGCATGCTCATCTAGTCTAACTTAAGACGGAGGCTAGGGCCTATCGCCCAAGACAATGTAGAAGCATTAGCGGGAACAATCACTCAACAGGAAACATTCCATTCACCCCTCGCGCTTGCCCTTTATATTAGGCACGCGCTGACGTCCAAGAGGTCACTGACGGCATGAGCGATTTCTCTGCTTGGTCACCCAATGGAATCCGCTGTCTGACACCAAATTTGTGTAATTGAGACAACTTCATCCAGGGGTGTGGCACAACGCTTGCACAGATTTTAACCAACTAGGGCTTCCTAAGAAGGTGTTGCAAGGGACTCTCAGACATTTCTAAAGTCTAAATGAAAACTGCTGAGGACACTGAGAGAACTCACACTAAACTATGGACAAAACCAAATGCACGTAAAATAAGACCTGAATTAATAACTTCTCACATCTGACACAAAATAAAAACTAATCATGGATATTTGAGTGGCCCCCTAAGGACCGGGAATCAGAAAATACTTAATATAAGATATACTATCAAAACATTTTTAAAATAATTATTAAAAGTGAGTGACCCTCCAGCTCAAATTCACTAGTCAGCGCTTAACCCCTTCACTGCCCAAGGGGCATAACATAGCAGTGCCGGGGAGTAAACTTTCAGTTTGTGGTATGTCTACAAA
>JAUKPP010057167.1:0-16598 GCA_032273245.1 Phyllaplysia taylori | reverse complement strand
GGGGGGGGGTTTGAAAGAGAGATAAGGGGTGACAGAATAGAACAATAAGTCATATTTAGATTTTCTCTGCTGACTCATCCAAGTTTATTTATTATTGAATAAAACATGGTGTCAATTTTGTCTGTGATGTTTAGTTAATTTCTTGTTTTCTATTCCAGGGTGTCATGGGAAATGAAAATTTACAAGGTATCATCCCCCGAATTGTACAGGACATATTTAACTATATTTACGGCATGGATGAAAACCTGGAATTCCATATCAAGGTTGGTATGACATTGATTCCTCTGAGACATTAGCTACATTGATGTAAGCTTGTAGCTGTATTCACTTTAGTCCAGGCGAAAGGCGATGAAATGTCTACTATATCCTAGCATATTTTATCCAGATGTTCTTGTGTGCTTTTGCTGACGGGATATTTTAAAAAGAAAATAGTTTCCTAATGCAATGAAAGAATGTTTTTGTGTTCTGTCCCCATGCTCGCTAAGAAACATTTCATATGAAACGCTTAACTTTAGAGTATGTGTGCTGTTAACAGTTGGATTTTTTATCAATTTACAATGATGACCACTTCACTTCAGTCTAAACAAAATGCATCTATGAATGATAGTTCAATAACTCTTATGAATTTGAGTACCTTTTTTTGGTAATTTATTTTAATCCTTTCTTGTTTGTGTCTGCCAGGTGTCTTACTTTGAAATCTACATGGACAAGATTAGAGATTTACTTGACGGTAAGTTACATCCTTTTTTTCCTTTATGTTTTTGGTCCTTGAAATTCTTTATGACAATGGAGTATGAACAAACATCAAATGTTAGCCGCTTCCCAGTAGTTCTACATCTTTCATTTATTCTATATTGATTAGAATCTTGTAGTGATGCAGTTATAATTTTTGTTCACTTTGTCACTGTAATCTCTGCAAGTACTTTTACCGGATCTTTTTTTAAAGAATTTTAGTGAACCGTAGAAAGCCACGATTACTTTTTCAAATGTTATTTCAGGGATATACTGAACTAACTCTCTTTGAATTTGAAAGAAATACTAATGGTTTTCCAATTTTTTGTTCTTTTGTGTATATTCAGTTCATGCAATCCGAGTTCATCAGTATGCTTTTATTGTGTGTTAACTGCTTACTTGTTTTGTGCAACCTAAAGATTTGTTTCAACAGCATTTCATGAAATGTTTTTTGTTGTCATTCCCCAGTTACCAAGACCAATTTATCAGTGCATGAAGACAAAAACAGGGTACCATATGTAAAGGTAGGTAATCATGTTCTCACCTAAAGGTAGTCCACATGTTGCTGTGAGAATAATTTTTCTGTCTGGATGTGTCAGATATCTTTTAATTGTATGATAGATTGAGTTTTCTTATGAGTAATCATTTTTTTTTATATTGAAAAAAATAGTTTTTTTCTTCATAAAAGCATAATTTCTCGTGTTGTAAAAATAAGGCTTAAGAGATAGTGTATTAGCAAATTTTAACATTGTTTACCACTTTACAAATTTTAACATTGTTTACCACTTTGCTTGCATATTTGTTCACATGGTATTTTGTAAGTAAAAGGATTTTCGCACGACTTTAGTGCACTGACCAGGGTTTGTGGACTTTAAAGGTGCTTCATTACAGTAGCCTGGTCAATGTGCCTCTTTTGTTATGATTTTACTTGCAAATGATAAAGTAATAAATTAAAGGCAGCCGAGTCATACTAGATATCTTTTCTTATCTCCAGGGCTGCACAGAGAGGTTTGTGTCAAGTCCAGAAGAAGTGATGGATGTGATCGAGGAAGGAAAAGCCAACAGACACGTGGCTGTGACAAGTGAGTTGTTCATTAGTTCGAAATTGTCCCCACCACATACAGAGGCATAATTTTCATCATCTTCCTCTTTAATAATTTGGATCAATTTTTTTTTTCCTCTTTCCCCAACCCCTTTGATCAAAGAAAAATAGAGAATGTATTATGGTTACCAATTGCTAGCCTCAATCATGGCTATGTCCACTACTTTGATCTTTCATTAACAACAGTGCCTTAGCTCTTATACTGTCAAGTACACATATTGTAATATATCTTCATTTTCATCTTATCATGGGTGAATTCTATTTTAAACTATTTACTTGGCATCGATGGTGAACTCGTAACCGTGAAGTTACTGGTTCGAATCCCAACTTGGGCCTGGCGTTATGTCCTTGGGAAAGGCACTCTGCATGAATTTTCTTCACTTTACCCAGATGTGAATAGGTAAGCGGCTATAGACACCGAAAGATCTTTTCTGTATGTTAGTGCTTTAGTGCCTGTAAAATGGCAGCTTGCATATGCCTCCCAGGAAGTTGAGAAGGTTTCTGAATAACTTGGTCTACTGGGGTAATAATGATTGTAAAGGGCATAAAGCTTGCTTTCAAATGGGGAAATGCGCTTTATAAATGCAATCTATTATCATTACTTACTGTTAGCTCTTTGCTATTTTTCAGACATGAACGAGCACAGTTCTAGAAGCCACAGTGTGTTTCTCATCCATGTCAAGCAAGAAAATGTAGAAAATGAGAAGAAATTGCATGGAAAATTGTATCTAGTCGATTTGGCAGGTAGTGAAAAGGTAAGTTTTCTTTATTTTTTATCGTTTTCTTGTGTGATGGCAAAGCTGGACATTGTGGCTGTGCTGTTTTCTGTTTAGATATTGAAAATATCTTTCAGGATATGTGCGTTTTTAAAAAACAATATTTGTCAGTGAAATAGTCAGTCGTAAAAGCCGTGTAACTTAATAAACATTCTCTGGTAACCTCTTCTATATTTGGCAGTGTTTTGCAATGAGTACATAGTTGTTTGACATGGTAGGATTTTGTTGTCCTGTAAAAATCTTTGTTGTTGACGAAGAATCAGTGTGCATGGACTTGTTATATTTTACCCTTTAATTAAACCCTGGCCCCCTGAGCTCACCTGGCCCTGTTCCCCTGGGCTCCTGAGCAAAAATTGAGGAAATTTTAGTAGGGTTGGAAACACATTCTTAACAAGCAAAAACTAGTTAATTTACAAATAAAATAGTCTACAACCTCTAATACTCCTGTTTCTCAGAATAATCTGCATGTAAATCCCCTTCATCATCACTAGAAAGGTTTTCAGTCATAGCCAGTGCTCTCTCAGCTGAGACTGTGCACCTACCATTCAGAACATTACTTCTTGAACTTTCACCTGACCGCTTCATGCTGATAAAAATGAAATTTCTACGCTAAAACAACACACAAACCACTTTTAAACAGTTCGCCATAACTTTCGAACTTACCATGAGCAGTGTCGTACGCCATGACGTCATTCACCGCTTCTATTTTACTAGTACGGTCTGCTAGGTTTAGGTTAGGTCAAGCAGCCCGATATATCAGGCTTTCGGGTCATAAACTTTAATGAGCCAGCCCGATATATCGGTCTTTCGGGTTCAAAGGGTTACTGTTCTCTGCTCTCTACTCAAGAGAAGCACAATTTATCATTTTTTAATGCTGTCAGTGGAGTAACAAAATTTATTTCTTTTTGTCAAATTTCAGATGTGGTATTTTTAAAATATTGATTTGTCTGAAATTGTTGAAAGTTACTGTGAACATTTTCAGTGAACTGTAACTATGACAATCTAGTATGTACTTAGAACTGTAACTTTGATAATCTAGGATCTACTTTACTGTGAGGTTGCATCTTTCTTTACCCTTGTTTCCTCAGGTCAGTAAAACTGGAGCTGAAGGTTCTGTGTTGGATGAGGCCAAGAACATCAACAAGTCTCTGTCAGCCCTTGGCAACGTCATCTCAGCCCTTGCAGATGGAAATGTACGTTCAGTCAGAGTTTTTGTAGCCTCTTTTCATATTTGAGGTTTTGAAGTTATTTTCTTTTATAGCTTTTTCAGTTTGTTTTCTTTTGTTTTTGGTATCCATGGTATGCAGAAAAACTTAGGGGATATTTTTTTATGAAGACATTTTTTTGGGGAAAAGAAGCTCTCTAAAATACCTCATGAGCCACAAAATTGCTGCATGTTTGCCCAGAGTTAAAGATATAATGCTAGCTGTCTTTTAGGTCTTGTAATTCTTTGCAGAGCAGCATTCAATACAGCACTATGCCTGAAAGTCTATATTAGAGGGAGTGCAGGGCAGAATTCAGGTCCTATTCTTTTACATGTTGACTGCTTGCCTGAGAAATGATTTAAGGAGGTAGGTCTAGACAACACTATCAAGAAATAAGTGATATAGAGGAAGTGATATCTGGAAATGTCTCATTATTTTCACACTCGAAGCAGGTACTTGTTAAATCTTTGAAGAGATTGCAACCAAGAAGAACTGAATTGAAATATGTGAGGCTGGAGTTTTTCAATATAAAATATTTGCAATTGGATACAGCTGGTGGACTTATTTTCAGTAGAGCATTGGTCTGTTCATATGAACTCATTTTTGTTTTTATTGCTCTTGCTTTGACCTCTTTAAATTGTTTGTGTCCTTTCCAGAAATCCCACGTCCCCTACAGAGACAGTAAGCTGACCAGAATATTGCAGGAAAGTTTAGGAGGTAACGCAAGAACCACAATGGTCATCTGCTGTTCTCCAGCCTCATACAATGACACAGAGACCAAGTCAACATTGATGTTTGGACAGAGGTTGGTAGAACTAGTGCTACGCCCAATACTGCTTTGTTGCTCCTGAACTGAGTCACTGTTGTCTCAATGATGAACCAAGACATTGTCCATATCGAATCTTTGATATTTCAATAAGAAGGATGGTTGCATCAATATTTTCTTGGTCTTTAAAATATTTTGTAGAACAGTAAATTAGTTGAATTGTTTTGTATTTGTAATAATTTTTTTACTGGACTGTTGACACAAATGGCTCTAATTAAACAAGTTTGTTGTTTGTCATGTAGGCCTACGCTCTTAGCAGGATGCGACCCCTGAATTTTCACTCTTAGAAACAATTTCTTTTTGATCCCATGGCCTCAAGTTATTGTGGTTTGTCGTTATAGTAATGTGAATAAAATTATCTTAACAGAGCCAAGACGATCAAGAATGTTGTGACTGTGAATGAAGAATTGACAGCAGAGGAATGGAAGAGACGCTATGAGAGGGAAAAGGAAAAGAACAACAAAATGAAACTCATCATTCTCAAGTTGGAGGCTGAGCTGCAGTCATGGAGAAACGGTGAGTATTGGTCTGTAAGTAGTGTAAGAGGATGTAATGTTTTAGCTTTTGTTCCTTCAAAATATGAGAGAGGATATGTCATGTTGCCCATGGGAGCAAGTAAAGGGTAAAAGTAAAGAAGCTGCTGGAACATGGCAGGAACATGTTTTATACTGTATCTTGAAAAAGAATATAAGAGGGGATGTGAAAGACTGTTGCTGCTTTTAGTTTTGTACAGAGTATTTGTTTGTTGATCTCTTATGTCTTTTATATTTTCTTTCTTTTTTTGGTTTGGTTTGGTCACCAGTTTTACATTCCCTGCAACACTGTAAGGTTATTTAAGAGACGGGCTACTTCGACCCTGCCTGTCAGGGCCAACCCGGGCTGAGAGGAAAAAATCCCAGCAGAAGAAAGCCCAGATTGTCCGCGATCGGGGATCGAACCAGGGTCTTCTGCAAGCAAGATGAAGAGCCTAACCATTACACCACAGCGCCGGTTTTCTTTTTTTTGTTGTTGTTTTTTTTTTGTTATTTTTTTGTTAGGGGCTATGATGTTGGTATGTGGGTACTGCTTTCATATATGAGAGATTTTGACCGAGATAGCTGAAGTCATTTAGGAATTCAGGGTTATTTTCTTGTGTTTGATGAAAATGGTAGTAATTATCCATCTTCTGCTTCGTTGATCTTCAATTTAGATGGCAACATTCGACCATAATTCTCCATTACTTTCTTATATTTGTAAGCAATATAATCTTTTTTGTATTTGTCTTATTGTAGTGTTCCTATATTTGGTTTCAAAGAGTAAACAATATTATTTTTTTCTTATCTATCTCTTTTTTTTTTTTTCACCTTGAAATATTTCAGGCAAAACTGTGCCAGTGGAGGAGCAGGTTGACGTGAAGACTGCCGCCATGGAGTCGGAACCGCCCAGCCAAGCGGGTCCAGCAGCATCAAACCAGGCAGCCATGCAATCCAGTTTCATTGGCATGGTCAGCGGTGGGGTCAGTGCAATCCCTGAGGCGGAGAAAGCTCAACTGGAGGAGGAGAAGATGAAGTTGTACCAGCAACTGGATGACAAGGTGAGGGGGGGATGAGATGGGGCAGGATTTGGTCGAGAATCTGGTGTTGCTGATCTCTTGATATTTTTTCAGCACATTTTCTTAAGCGCACACAAAATGTGAAAGTTTTTGTTCAAGTAGGCTTAGTACTTTGAAAGGGAGTTTTGGACTCTTAGTAGAAGAACGGAGAATAGATTAGGAATAAAAATTCTGCAAGTTATTATGGAAATTGTTAAAAAAAGATAAATCTTGTAGAATCTTATAAATGCTCATCATTATGACCAGTAGTTAAAAGAATATGACTTGTTAAATGGTACATGTATCTCTTTACTTCTTGAGGAGCATACCCCATTCATAAAGAAATGCTTAGGAAATAGATTTTTTTAGATTATGTCATTCGGTAAATGCAACAATTATTTGTACTCAAAATAAAGAAATATGTAAGAAATAGATTTCTGGGATGTATGCTAAATATATTCTGTAATTACTGTATTTCCTTGTGCTCAGGATGACGAGATCAACAAATTGGCATGTCTGATCGAGAAAATGAAGGAGCAGATGATTGAGCAAGAAGACCTGATCTCCATCTCTCGCCGTGACTACGAGAGCTCCCAGGCCGAGATGGGTCGTATCCAGGCAGACAACGAGTCAGCCAAGGAGGAGGTGAAGGAGGTTCTGCAGGCCCTGGAAGAGTTGGCCATGAACTACGACCAAAAGTCGCAGGAAGTGGACAATAAGAACAGGGATATCGAAACCTTGAGTGAGGAGATCAACCAGAAGACGGTAAGTGTCTCAATATCTTGTGGGTAGCACATTCCTGTACCATCTCTTTGTTTTTGAAAGGGGGCTTAGAATTGATTCTCTGATTAACATACAGAGAAGGAAATTTTCAGTGTAGCGAGCTTATAAAATGATACAGCATTTAATGGGATTTATTGACACCTATTTTTAAAGAAAGAAATGATTTTAGGTGGGGGGGTGACATTGGTTTGTTGATGCTGCAGATCTATGTTTCTTCACTTAACTGTTCATCATAAAATCCAATCACATCATTAGAGGTTTGTCATCATGTTCATGCAGTCTTTTCATTTATTTGCATTGTTTAGAAGGATTTGCTTTTTTACATTGCATTTTTATTAAGACCTTTATTCAAATTTCTGTCCCGTCATGATAAGTGCCAGATTATTGGTTTTTTTTTTTTTTATCTGAGGAGAAGAGTTTTTGATGGTTTGAAACCATGATCCCATTGGATCTTTGGAATTGGTAGCAAAGTAAGATATGACATGCCATCATTCTTTCCTCCTTTTTTTGTGTGCAGGTTAAGATCAACACAATTCAGACTGAGCTGGACTCTCTACGAGATACATCCTCACATCAGAAGAAGAGAGTAGTAGAAATGATGACAAGTTTACTCAAAGACCTTGGTGACATTGGTGCTGTCATTGGAGGCAATGCTGCTGAAAATAAGGTAAAGTAAAGACATCAGAGATGAAGGAGTAAGGAACCCCATGCACTCATTTATAAAATTCATTAAAAAAAATTGTGAGGCCTGTTTTCTTTACTTTTTATAGTCACACAGCCAGAAGATCAAAGAACCCTATTATTCATCCTGAAGCGATGGGGATTCTTTGGCTTGGCGCATGAATTTACTGAGGGATTAGATGGGCTAGGACTTGCGCTGAATGGCTAAAATTGTACTTTCCCCTGTTTTTGTTTTCTTATAGAAAGGGGCTTTTGATGTCAGTACATAGTCTTTTCATTTTATGTCATTGGGGGCTATGTTCTTTGATGCATTAGAGCTGAGAGTCTATTACTTTTTCTTGGCAAGTAGTAAATGTTTGTGAGCACATCATCTAAACTTAAGTGTTCCTACATGATTATGCCACTACTGTGTAATAATGCTTGCCTTCTTTTTACTAATGCATTTTGAAGCTTAAAACTTTGTATTACTGGAGGAAATTTATTCTTAGACTTAAGTTGGGTATTTATGTCTTTATTTAATTATTATTATTCAGCCAAACAGTGGTGCAGGTGAGAAGCTGGAGGAAGAGTTCACCGTGGCTCGATTGTACATCAGCAAGATGAAGTCTGAGGTGAAGACCCTGGCCACTCGGGCAGCCACCCTGGAGAGCAACCAGTCGGACAACAACAAGAAACTGGAGGATGCCAATACAGAGCTCTCTGACTGTCAGCTCAAGATCCAGCAGGTTGGTGGTTTTAAAAAAATTTGGTTTAAGGATTGTTAAATGTGTACGTTTATTTTACTTTTCGTAAGCTATGACCCATTCAAATTCAGTTTGAGACTACAGATTTTTCTAAATTTCTTTGCCATTATCCATTTCCTTTTTGGGATAGATGTTTGGTTTTTAAAAATAAAATGATTTCAGATTGTTTGCAAGGGATATAATGCAAATGTGAACCAAGTTGTTATGATTCGATCACAATTATTTTATCAGAGATTTGTTCCATTTAGTGCTTCTGTGGCAAGTACCTTGTGATCGAACTACATAGAAAGATACACCTGTTGTTGTCAGAACTGAAACAAAAGAGAACATTGTTTATCAGAACCACGTTGATGCTTTTCATCCTCTTTTCTAGCCTGTAGAGGTTTTCTTTGATTTTCCCTACAGTACGAGGCAAAGATGGCTACCCTGAGTGAAACCATCAAGGATGTGGAGCACAAGAGGCGCCAGCTGGAGGAGAATGTGGACTCTCTGTCTGAAGAGATGGCCAGATTCAAGGCTAATGGTAAGCTGACATCTAAGTGGTAGTAGCAAAACTTCCATGTCTTAGCAATAACTGCATTGTCTTTGACAAATTGAGTTGTCAGTTTGGTTTCGAGTTATTTATTTATAGAGGCACCAGCTTCTTTGGCTGCTTAAGCCTATTGTCAGTTTGGAAGAAAGAAAGGGGGTAATTTCTATTTGTTTCAAGGGAGGGTGGTTTCTGTTGATTTAGGTTTTATAGAGTGAAGGTGCATTTCACTAGGTGGGAGATTTTCTTATCATTGAAATGAAATTTTTACGCTTACTCTGCACAATCCTTGCGTGGAAGTTAGAGATTATTGGGAATAAAATATTAACAAAATATTGAAAAATGAACTCTTGGTGGTTCTTGCTCTTCAACTTTTTTATACAATGTATTTTCCCGTCAGAAACCATTGCTGTCCCAGTAATCTCAACCATATCCTCCTTTCAATACTAAAGGTCGTGATTTAAAACCCTTTTGTTTTCTTTCTCCTTCAGAAACTATGCATGAAACTGTGACTCAAAAGGCTCAGGAAACCTCAGATAAGCTCCAGTCTGAGATCCAGATGAAGGAGGCTCTGGAGAAACAGATGCAGAGTCATAGAGACCAACACCAGAAGCAGCTGTCTAGCCTGAGGGAAGAAATCTCAGAGAAACAGTCTCTCATCGATGAGCTCAAAGAGTAGGTGTCAATGCGTCACAGCCACTCCACACTTGACCAAGTCACTTTTTGGGCAATTTCAGTTTATTGTCTCGTTAAGAATCTTGGATATTATTCTATCAGCCACACCCTTCAGAAAAAACACCCCATATTTGACAGTTTTCTAATATGCAACAAAGTTATCTGAAAGAACACCTCTTCGTGTTCACAAAAGAAAACTGGTTTTGTTTAAAGATTAACCAAACTACAGTGTTAAATGATATAATGTGTATTTTATGTATTGTAGATTGCTTTATGTTTTACTTCGATCTGAAGCTTTTCTAAAGACTCATAAGATTGTACATGTATGTTTTACTTCGATCTGAAGCTTTTCTAAAGACTCATAAGATTGTACATGTATTATCAATGTTGTTTCGTTTATCATCATTTCGCATGTTTAGTTTTTACATTAGTCTGTTTCAGGAAATAGAGAGAAGTTTATAGGAGAGTGGGTCTTGTCACTGTTGTATTTTTCTGTCCTTTGTACTTGCAAACTAGAGAAGATAACTATAGCATAGGTAATTTCTTTTAAATTTCTTTCATAAATGTGGGTCTTGTTTGCCTATCGATCTTCATTCCGCCATGCAATTCCATCTTACAATGATGTTTGTCCATGCCTTCCAGAACCAACCAGAAACTTACCCTTGCCCTGGATAAGATGCAGACAGACTACGAGAAGCTCAAGTCTGAGGAGGCAGAGAAGACAAGCAAGCTGTCTGAGTTGACCCTCCAGATGGACAAGCGTGAGCAGGCCAAGGAGGATCTCAAAGGACTGGAAGAGACCGTGGCTAAGGAGCTCCAGACCCTGCACAACCTCAGGAAACTCTTTGTCCAAGATCTGCAGAACAGAGTCAAGAAGGTAGGCTCCTGCTTGTTGCAAGAGATTCTGAATGTGAATATGAAATCTTAGACACCAAAGTTCAGATAATCTTATAGCATGGGACTCAAACTTTGAGTTCAGGTCTCTTATACAGAAGGCAGGCCAGGAGCCTACTTTTTTCAGGACTCGAACCTTGAATCTTTTACATTATGTATTGTAATAGTGACCACTTATTGTCCATTATCCTGTGTTACCAGATCAGAGGAGTTTGAATGGCTGCAAAGGTCAAAGCAGATTCTTACTATTCCAAATAGCTTTTCTGAATTCTTTGTCTTCATTTCCTTTCTTTTCCTGGCTTTGATTTTGTACACCACATCATTGATTATGAATATCAAATGAAAAATGTTTCTCGGTGCCGAAATGACCGTATAGTGTCGATGGGGCTGTAAATCACCAAACAAACAAATTATCTTGTCAATTGAAGCCCCATCTCCCTTCTGTCAAAATGATGGCAAAGACTGCAGCTTGCTCTTTGCCTTCTTCGACAGCCCAACAAGCTGTCTTTGCATCATGAAAATCCTCACCAACAACTGCAAAGTTTCCAACACTTTGAGCATCCTGTTCATCGGCAACGAGAACAACTGGATCGCCCTCAACAACCATCACTGGCACTCTATCGTTCCTTTTCCTTGTCCTTTTGTCTTTTTTTCTCCCCCTTGCATGGTTTCTTCACTTGTAAACTTTGTGATTAGGTTTCTTAGCATTTTAGAAAAGAAATGGAATGAAGTATTCGTGGTATTATTCCAAATTTAGGTTCTTATTTGTACTACTAAAGGTAGTACTTTCATTTTTCTGGTACATGAAATATTACTTTGTCTTTGGATTACTATCATTAAAGTAAGGGCGGAAAATATGCATCAAAATACGTAATTCAGTCAATATTGCGGTTGGCGTGTCTCCACCAATAGAAAACTAAATATGTTTTTTAAGGACAAATTCACACCAAATTTGATTCTTAACAACACCTTTTGATTAGTCTCACGTGACCAGAAAAAATCACCCAGCCAACTCTCAATCACGTTTTGTCTGTCATGTCAATTAATAGATTGGAAAGTTAATTGATTTAAAGTGTTCGTTGCATGATGGGCTAGTTTTATTGGGCAAAGGAGGCGCAGTGCTTTATTCTTTTACCCAGAAAAGGCCTTTTGTACCAGTTAGACGCGCGCTTGAATATGATAAATATAGGAAAAAAAATTACCCAGAAAGACAAAATGAGATTTTTTCTTAGATTTAAAATTTCAGTCGAACTCGAACGAAATCAAAAGTTGGAAAAACTCTATTCAACTTTAGTCGGTGCACCATACCAATGTGGCTGACAATGTTTCGTGTGTATTTGTACACTGATTGGTGATTTCAATAACTTTGAATTCTTAAATCCTGCTTGAAATTTCAGGCTGCTAACAAGAAAGAAGAAGAGGAAGACGAGGAAGCTGGTGGCAATGTGGCCCAGAAACAGAAGATTTCCTTCTTGGAAAACAACCTGGAGCAGCTGACAAAAGTTCACAAGCAGGTTTGTCTTTCTTCCTTTTCTTTCATTTACATTTTTAGAAAGGTAAATGCCCTCTGGGCCATAGAACATTTTGTGAGGTTTCTGGAAATAATTGAGTGTACACAGAATTATATCCCTGATTGAACAGATGAAGTAAATGTGAAGAGTATTGAAATAAGAATAAAACAATAAAAAAGAAGGAACCGTAGAAAGCCTAGAGGGCTATGTAAGAAATTTTGTTTCTTTGCGAAACATTTGCACTACTCTGTTTATTGGGTATCCAATAAGCTGTTCTTCCTAGCAGATAAAGAAATACAGAGATGTGGTCATGATAGATGAGAAAAAATGACTCTTTATGTCATAATGAATGTCACTATATTTGACAGGAAATTGTTTGTTGATTTATATTTTTTTAACTTGGGTATAGTTGTGATATCTAGCCATTTTTTTTTCCTTTCTGCCAACGAGTCTATGAACCAATTCATAATGTATGACTAATTTTCAGCTTGTGCGTGACAATGCTGATCTGCGCTGCGAGCTTCCGAAACTGGAGAAGAGACTGAGAGCCACCATGGACCGAGTGAAGTCCCTTGAGACAGCTCTGAAAGATGCTAAAGAAGGAGCAATGAGGGATCGCAAAAGGTAAGATCAGGGTTAAATAGTTTAAAAATCTCTCACCACACAATTCCTCCTTGTAGTCTTGTTTCCTAACTAAAACTCAATCTCTCTTGCTTGTTTGCTCAACAAAAGACAACCAAGTCAGAGGCCCTCACATTCTTGAACAGTGCTTTGACTTGTAAGGAAAAGAAACCATGGCTTGATCGAATGGCTTTTTTCCTTTGTTGTGCACTGCATTTGTGTGATTGCCCTCCCGTCTTGTTGTTGAATCCGGTGTCTTGTTTTATCAGGTGCTTTTTTCCAGGGCCTTTTTTTCTTTTACCGGGAATAGAAGTAAGTGGAAGGCTTATGGCCTTTTGTAATATATATATGTGTGTGTTGACATGGAATGCTTTTGCTTGTTGTTTCCATGCATGGTCCAATTTAAGAGGATGTAGGTATAGGTAGAAAAATAGAACCCTGTTTTGTTTATACAAAAAAAAAAAGAATGGAAAGAGTGGTTATGATATTATTTTCTTGAATAGTTATGACTGATTTCTGTTTGAAGTTTTTTGGATAGTGAGGTGCATTTTTTTTATGTGTGTGTAACTATGTTTTACATTTAGATTTCTCTACAATATCAAGTCATGATGTATAGCACTCATTAACTTTATCATTGTTGTTATTTTCAAATTTCCTCCTCCTCCTCCTCACCCCGTTATTGTTTTTTTAATGTTTATTTCACGATCAAAAGCAAAACATCTTGTAGAATCTGAGAGTTTTCTTTCGCTCAGCAGTTACTCAGAAAGGCTACTCCACCCCCCATTTTTTTTCCCTTTTATTTTCATCTAACAGCATTCTGAATGACACAAAGTAAGTAGATTTTTGCCACTTCTATTGAACAGCAAGGAAAATATTGTGATTAAAAAGTGCTTTCGTTTTTTTAAAAGTGGCAAGTAAAGAAAAAAGCAAAAGCAAGGAACAGACACTTTTCTTTGGTTTCTCAAAGTTTATCATTTGCTTCTTTGTATCCACTAATATTTTGTTTTCCCACTTAGAAGAATTAGACAGAGAGAGTTAATGGGTCTTTTAGCATATTTCGTCTCAGGCTCTAGATATTTTATCATTCTTGGTGCTTAGTTTTGCCTTCCTTTTTTTTTCAAATTTCTTTTCCACTCCACTTCTATGTTTCCAACTGAATGAAATTCGAGAGCAAGAGAGCAAGAGAGCCAGGAGTCCAAATATTTGATACATGTATGTGCTGTAGACTTCCAGTGACAGATTTTTAAACAACCAAAAGCTTGTTTTCCCCTGAACACATAGAGACAAGGAAAAAAGAAAAGAAAAGAAAAATAGGGAACAAATACTTCATCTGAGGACTGTCTTTTGTCAAGATTGCACAGCTACTGAAACGTGCCTTTCTCAATCTGTTTTAGATCAAAGAAAGAATTGTACATATTTAGGCTGGGTTTTTTTAAAGGAAGGAAATTGCAAAGGTGTCTTTTCATAGTTTTCAGAAACTCTGTTTTCTACCTGTACAGCATCAGCTTTAGTCTCTCACAAATGTGGTCTTATTTTGCTACAGCCCCCCTAGCCTCCTATCCCAACCCCACCCACCACCGCCACCACTGCTGTTCTGCTTCACTTCTGTAATTTTATACCTCTTCTAGTTTTTACTTTTTTCGAGTGTGTGCTAATAATGTAGAAGTTTTTGTGGTATCTCAAAAGTATTTAGTGGAACCAGCTGAGGTGTTTTGTGATTCCAACATGTTGAGTTTGGACTGAAACTGGATAGAAGTTAGAGCCAAAAGACCAGTAAATTGTTTACAGTTCCACATTAACTTTTACAAATTTTATTAGTTTTAGAAAAAATGTTTAATTAATTTTTTTTTATTATTATTATTTTTTAAAACAATTTTAGTGTTTTTCTCGATTCATGCTTCGGCATAAGAATGTGTGACGTTGTGTCATTTTAAGTCACACCTAAATCCCAACTCTGTGGCATTGGGTTACCACTATAGATAAAAAAAGTTAGTCAGGTGTTTACTGATGGGCCATGTCTAAAAATATTGTAACAGTCAAGGTGACGGGCTACATCAATAGACGTAATATGAAACTGAAATCAATGAATAACTCTCTGCTTGTATAATACTAGTTTTGTGTTACATCTATTGACTTATACCTGCACCTTTGCTGTTCAAGTTAATTTGATAGATTTACTCCGGTAGTATTGAGTTAAAATGCTGAATGATCTTTGGTTGACAAAAGAACAAAATGAAAGTTTTGTACAGGGAAAGTGTAATCGATTTATGATGTGTTTGGGATATCTTTTTTGTTTTTTCATTTTTTTTAAAGCTTGATTAAAAACTAGATAGTGCGTTTGTGTCTGGCCTTTTGAATTATAATCTTTGATCTTTTTGTCTGGAGATGTGATGCAAAATATGGAGGGTTAGGTTTCTTTTTTTTTGATTTTTTTATCAATATTATTCAGGTTTTAGCTTCTTGTTGTGAGTAAATCAGTGGGCTTCACTATTTATTCTCAGTTTCCAGCTGCCTCAAGTGTTTTTAATTTGATTGTTGATAAGTTTGTGTAGTGAACTTGAGAATGAGTTTGATGTGGTGGTTTACTCTTCTTTCTATGTTTGAGGCTCTCGTCACAAAAATTGTAAGGGCATCTTTGGTCCTGTCAGCTGAAATTGAAACAAGTCACTTTAATACAAAAGTTTGAAGATTTTAATGAAGAACACTGATATTGTGTAAAAGATCGGGATGTCAGTTTTAGTTTTTGTGTGTGAATTTGAGATTTTTTTTGTGTGAGTACAAATACTTATGAAATGTAAGAAAAGTTATGTAACTTGTGTGAAAAAGTTTGCCACACATTGACAGCAGAGTCGGGAGGTTTTTCCAATAAAGACAGCTTTGCTTCTGCTTTCTTTACTCTTATCGATGTTCAGCTTAAGTAGGTTTACAAGCAGGAATATGATCGGGTTGTTTATCTGTTTTTTTGGGAGTTGTCACTCTAAGTCTAACATAAAAGCAATGAATGATATGGTCTCTTTTTGTCTTGGGGGACAGTATTGACAGGGCGGCACACCGGCGCTGTAGTGTAATGGTCAGGCTCTTAGCCTGTCATGTGGAAGACCAGAGTTCGACCCCGAGTGCGGAGGATCTGGGTTTTTAACTGATGGGATTTTATCCCTCTCAGCCCAGGTTGGCCCTGATAGGCAAGGTCAAAGTAGCCCGTCTCTTAAATGACCTTACAGTGTTGTAGGGGACGTAAAACTGGTAAGCAAACTGAACAGGGCGGCACTTAAATTCTGGTCAAGAGTTTTGTCTCGTCAACACATGGAAGTGGAGACAGATCCATTCATGGTTAATTTTCCTTGAGGAATTTTATATTTCTCAACTGTTTTGTATATCAAGTGAAGCTGATCCATTGCTTGTTTCTAAAAGAACTGAATCAAATTCAGTTTCTGTTGAGTAGAGAGATATAGGCAGAACTGAAATGATTTTGAGATGTGTTTAAAGCTTTGCACAGTCTTAGGGGCAGGAAGGAGAAAACTAAGGATTGAAATTAGGAATGCTCAGGATATAATTCTGTCAGACTTTTTTTCTCCCGGTTTTCCAATATTTGCATTTGTTTGTAGTCAGTAAAAGATTTTAACCTTAATTTTATCTCTGAAAAAAAAATTGAACGGCAGAGTTTTTCAAGGCAATATTTTGTGACAATACAAGCAAAATAGCTTTTCGAAAAGAAGAACAAAATTAAAAGTAAAACCTGAATACTTTCAGTATTGTATTTTTGTAGAAGCTTTAAAACATGCTGATGTCTGTGTGGCAAAAATCATGATGGTATTAAGTTTTGTGTCGGCCATAGATTTTTAGGCAGATTTATTGTGACAAGGCAAACAAGAAGTACAGTCCAACCTGCCTTTACGGAAACCTCTCTAAAACGGAAACCTCTCTTAACGGAATCTTCCCGCTCCCCCCTT
>JAUKPP010057058.1:0-16600 GCA_032273245.1 Phyllaplysia taylori | reverse complement strand
GGGTTGGGGGGGGGGGGGGGGGGGAGAGACAGAGTGAAGGTGGGAGGAGGAGGGAGAGGGGTATTGGGGTGGGGGGTTGCGGGAGTCCACAGGTCCACACTCCATCAACAATTTACCTTAAATGGGAACAGTACAAGTTGTCGATGTTCCAGAAGAGAAAGCCGAGGGCGTAAGTGAAAAGGGCCACAGCAAACAATGGGATATTGCACGGCATTGTACTGAAAGTAAATAGAGATGAACACACCAAAATTATAAAACGTAAGAATTTTTTTATTCTAAAAATCTCATACATACTACCAAATGAATTAAAGAGGCTAAAACAGCAAAAGAAGCTGATGCCTCTATAAATAAGCAACCTCTAACAAACTAACAAACAAAATTTTATACAATCTTCAAATATTTTGATTTTCTTCTCTTTTTTCCCTGCAAAAATCAAACTTCTGTTTTGCTCAGGAATATTATCTTTTGTTCTCTCTACAATGGAAAAAATTCTTACTCAGTGACTCAGAAATTGAATGTTTTTTCTTTCATTTTTCTTTCCTATAATTCTTAAGAGTCATTATTGATCAATAAAACACCCTCTATTTTCAACATATTGACATACCAGTGCCTGTGGTGTCATGGTTAGATTCTTCACCTATCATGAGGAACATCGGAGTTCGATCTCATATGCAGACTGCACTTTTCTGTGGGCATTCGTCCCTCTCAGTCCAGCTTGGCCCTGACAGGCAGGGTCAAAGTATTCTGTCCCTAAAATGACCTTACAGTGTTGCAAGGAATGGAAAACTGGTAACCAAACTGTAAACAACACATACACCTCTAAGGCTCAATGCCATTTTAAAGCTTATTTGGGATAGTGCCTTAGAAAACAAAAAGCATATAGCTAGAACTATAAATTTCATATTTTTCAGTTTTATCGAGGTTCTATGCTTTTTTATTGACACTGAAACATCACTTCTGGCTGCCAAGAGAGGATGTTAAGTAAATTTAGGACAAGAGAAATTCAACTTGCAAAGTTCCAAAAAATTTAATTCGACTATCCAGCTAAACATTAGCTGTAACTTTGCATTTAACTTTTGAGAAATAAATAACCTGCCTATGTAAGTTATAAACCAAATTCCTTTTGCATATCTATGTAGCCGTAAAACCTTCACCAAACAAACATCATATATGTCAAAAGTCCAATCTGATTGTCGCTACAAAATAGTAATTTTAGGCCTACTTGTTTTGCTGAAAGTCTTACGGCACTAAAGACACTGCAAGGTCACTAAAAAGCCAGGAAATAGAACAGTAGGGATGGGCACTACTGCTCAGGAAAAATCATCACAGGATGCATACACATTCTGGAAAGTCATTTTCCATATCTTTTCCATACCACTTCGAAGATTTTCCAGACCCACCCTACCCGCAACTAAAAAAAAACCCATAAAGAGTCAATGTAAAATTTATGTCTATTCCATTTTTGGATTTTTTAAAGTAAATAAACAATCCCTCCTCCTTACAGTTTTCCCACCGCCATGCGCAGATTTTCTATCTAGTTCTCTTTTCAGTCCTTTGTATTAAAAAAGTCAAACTGGGGGGGTCTGGGGGGAGCTTGCCCCCCAGAAGCTGAGCCTTTTTTACTCTCAAAAGTGGCGAGATTTCAACAATTACAGCATCAAAATGGCAATCCTGATTTTCCATACCTTTACCAGTATTTCCATACCATCTTCTTGAGAAAATATAAAATACCCCCATTTTTCCAGGCTTTTTTAAGTCTGAAATTTAGATTTTCATTTTCCATACTTCCATACCTGCGTATGCACCCTGTCATCAGCTATAAAATATGGGCATGACATTCCTCCATTGAGCCATTGAACATAAAATGCTAAGGGAAAATGAGAAAAAAATAAATTTGTCAGGTCTCTAAAGAAAATCCTGAAGATGGTGATCCCTGAATAGGTTTGGTTTGGTTACCAGTTTTACGTCCTCTGCAACACTATAAGGTAATTTAAGAGAAGGACTAATTAGACCCTGCCTGGCAGGGCCAACCCGGGCTGAGAAGGAAAAAATCCCAGTAGAAAAAACCTAGATCGTCCGTGATCGGGGATCAAACCGGGGTCTCCCGCATGACAGGCGAAGAGCCTAACCATTACACCACAGCGCCGGTATCCTTGAATAAGAAAAATATAAGTGATAACAATAAGAAAGTAGAATGAGCAGACCACACCTGAGTAACCCCAATCCACCAGCACAAAATACTAATTACATGTACAATGTACTTGATCAGCCGCTCATACTTACAAGACGATTCTTATAGATATCAAGACCATGCCAATCACCATGATAGCGTAGGAGACCTGAAAACAAAAGCGTCAGATTGAAATGTCAAATTCAATCGGTGTAATTCTCATTATTGTGGACTTACACCTTCTGAAAATTACACCAACCATTTACATTGCTAAGTTCCACATTTAACATAAAGCTAAAAGCACCATAGTTATTCAAACACAGATACTGCAGTCAAACAAATAACGACCTGCTCGGTGTGCGGATGGTGGGGTTAACAAGCAACTCTGAATACTGAAATGACGGTGTTCTGTGATCGCTCAAAACATATATCTTACCCTCTTTCTCTGGCAAAGCGCTCGAGAAATATCAGACACAGGCATGTGGGAGTGTGTGTGTGTGTGTGTGGGGGGATATCTCACGCAGAATCACCCTAACCCGTCTGTGGTGCATCTCGAGCTTTAATCAACCAGAGCCAGAGCATTGTAACTGTTATTGTTTTATTAACATTGTGACCTGGTGTTGACCTAATGTTTGGTTTGTAAACATTAAGCTCCAGCGTGGTGACTAATGCTACAAATGAGTAGCGACTGCCTATTATTCATGTATCGGGCACCAAATCAGTGATGGCGTGGTGTGATCGGAGCCTCCCTCTGTTCCGAGTCCCAAGTGACTTGTTTATTCGCTCATTTATTCCTAGACATAAGTAACCAGCGCTTGTTTGCTGGCCACAAAAAAAAAGTACGGCCAGAACTCAACACTACCATACAGAACTTTCATTCTTTCATGGATTGACGAAGGCAAAGATCTTTTTTTATAAAAGGAACTAAATCCCAGCATGTTGTCTCAAACACAGGATCACTGAGGTTGCCTTTTTTGTTTTGACACAGTGTTCACATACATTTTAAGACGCAAGGAATTTTGTATGTCTATCATGTCTTACGCACATACAGTTTTGAATGTCTATCATGTCTTGCGCACATAGTTTTGTGTGCTGGTGGGAAAGGACTTGAGCCTGTATGTTATCAATTTTGTGTTGTTTCATCCCCGCATTATGATTTTATTATGAACTAGGAGGCATTACTTTTTAGCCGCCTCTCATATTATATCGTTGGTGGTTTTGCATAAGGGCGAATAGTACAAGGATTGTAGTGAGGCATTAGCCTCTTTGCTAAACAATCAGCGACCTGTTGCTGTGTATCAGAAGGCAACATTGGCTGCTGATAAAGGACAGATGTCCAGCAGTTGGGAATCAGCAGAGTAATGTAAGTAAAGTAAGTATCAGATGGCAACATGATCATTGACACACTTCCCACCGGCTCCAGTACCCGCACAAATATTCAAGGCAAATCGTATAATATATCATTACTTACTTCGTGAAAAACTGGAGCCTTAATCAAGATGTACACCTGTGGTAACAAAAACGACAAAAATATCAGTACAATTATGGCTTGGTTTGGTTTGGTTACCAGATTTACCTCCCCTGCAACACTGTAAGGTCATTTAAGAGCCAGGCTACTTCGACCCTGCCTGTCAGGGCCAACCCAGGCTGAGAGGGACATTGTCCCAGCAGAAAAACGGAGATATACTCCATCAAACAAACTGCCCCAAGCGGGCCTCGAACTCACGTCCTCTGCGTGATAATCCTAGCAGAAAAAACCCAGATTGTCTGCGATCTACAATTATGGGATATTCGGTAATTTATTTGGTAACTTTGGTTTGGTTATCACTTTGCGTCCCTTGTAAGACTGTAAGGTCATTTAAGAGATAGGCTACTTCGACCCTGCCTGTCAGTGGCAACCCAGACTGAGAAGGAAAAATAAAAAATCCGAGCAGAAAAAAAATGCAGATCATCTGCATGTGATCACATCTTCTGCATGACAGGTAACGAGCATAACCATTACACCACAGCATTGGTAGTAGTTCATAATCCTCTTCCAAAAATTCAAAAGCAAAGAAAAAAATAGCTTTCTTCTTTTTTTTTTTAAGCATGTGTTTTAAAGAGTAAAAACCCCTTCAATGAAAATGAAACATGCAAAGTAAGAAACAAGAATAGACTATGACTAACAACAAAGTTGCGGCCATTATCAACCGAACACATTTACTGCAATGACAAAGAGAAGCTAAATTTACCATTTACCTTTTCTTGGTACTGTTAGCCAGAGGGATTGAGTAAAATACATGAACTATGCCATCAAGACAAGCTTAAAAAAAAGTTGGAACCGATTGTTCTTTTTTATAGAATCTAGAAGCCAACACCGTCTCTGAGCAACAAAGATAAACAAAATTTCTTCACAACAGTTCAGTTCCATACTTGGTACTTATCCTAGAAAAACCACCGGCGCTGTGGTGTAATGGCTAGGCTCTTCGCCTTGCATGCGGAAGACCCTCGTTCGATCCCCAAACGCGGACGATCTGGGTTTTTTTCTGCTGGGATTTTTTCCCTCTCAGCCCGGATTGGCCCTGACAGGCAGGGTTGAAGAACCCCTTCTCTTAAAAAACCTTAAAGTGTTGCAGGGGACGTAAAACAGGTACCCAAACCAAAACCTAGAAAAACCCAGGTTTATTTTTATAGCAGTGTATTTGGGCAGCAGACCTGCCCCCCTTTTCCGGCAATCCCGCCGTTTTCTATTTTCACTGAGCCTGGGACAGCTCTGTTATGAAGAAATAAAGACAAAGTCTAGACACAAAGCATTTAGCCGAAACACAACATTGCTCTAAGAGTTTTATTCTCCTTAAGTTTTTTGAATCTGTGAAAAAAAATTGGTTGTATCTGCATTATTGTAGTATTTGTAGCCTTTGCTTTTTCCCCTAATGTCAGAATCATACATGTCATCATGGTGCTTTCAATATGGCCCATAACCCCCTTTTCTGCACTTCTATGATAATGGGGGAAAAGTGATTTGGTCTGAGTAATAAAAAAAATGACCTTCCTGCAAACTTACATTCCAAGAAAAAAAAATTGATAGAAAAGTAAAAATCCCAAATTAACGAAATCCACGTAAAAAATAAAAAAGTAGATGGTACGTACCAGGGTAACCACCACACAGTACACGATCAAGGACACTCGTAGTGGGATGTTCTCTTCATTTGGCTTGCTCTTCATCATGTATCTGGACAAAAGAAAGAGAAGAAGGGTCTGGTTTGGTTTGGTTTGGTCTGGCTTAGCGTCCCTTGCAACATTGTAAGGTCATTTAAGGGACGGGCTACTTTGACCCTGCCTGTCAGGGCCAACCCGGGCTGAGAGGGACATTGTCCCAGCAGAAAAACGGAGATATACTCGATCAAACAAATTGCCCCACGCGGGCCTCGAACTCAAGTTCTCTGCATGAGAGGTGAAGCGCCTAACCATTATACCACAGCGCTGGTAGAAGGTTCTGGTTTGAACATCATGTAAGGAAAAACTTGTGCTAAGTATTTAATTATAACCTGGGGGTGTTTTTTTTGCGTCGAGGCTCCAGACTTCATTTCTGAACCGATTTCGACCATTTATGGCTTAAAAGTTCCTCTCCACCTAAATTGTGTGCCTTGCTGACTTGATAAATAAAAAAACCCAGCGTTTACATGCTATCAATTTTTCTAATTTTGAAAAAGTTCATTTTCAGCAGTATGTCTTTATCTTCTCCATACGTTCACTATGAAAGTGGCTTTCAGATCAAGTGCGTATGTGTGCGTTTCTGAAAAATCCGAAAATTTACGCTCCCGGGTCGGAAGTTCTGGGGAGTTGGGAGAAGAAGTCCCAAACGTGGGTTCTAACAGTAGCAGTGAGCTTAGTGTCTAAGAAAAGTATACCGAAAAGATTGACAGAGAGAAGGATACGGGTGCCATTATTATAATAGAGACAAAATTAACATTTTCCCGTGCAACAAACAGGGATTTGCACTGGCGAATAAAAAAAAAATATTAAAAAATCAACAATACTTTATTCGCCTCCCTGTGAAATTCCTTTTTCCAACAGAGTGTACACATGTACATGCATCAAATAACAATTTCTCTATAATACTAACAGTGAAAATACATGATACATTCAAACTCGTGACAACTTCATGGACAAAGAGATACTGCATTCATTCACAGGCTGTTCCTGGTTGCCACCGTGCAGCGCCCCCAGTGAGCTAGGGTTAATGTGCCTTCTTCGGGGAGACACTGCAGTGGTCATCCATTCAGTTGATGGCATCATCCAACATTGCTTGACAACTGAGGTCCAAGTCTACAGCCCAACAAATATATTTCAATGTCTATAAAGAAAGTGGATTGAATCAATGAATCATTTCAAATGGAGGTACAAAGTGTCTCCTTCATATGTCCTCTCTGTTTCTTTCAAAAGCTCTTGGTTTGGTAACGTCCTTAGCAACACTGTAAGGTCATTTACGGGATGGGCCACTTCGACTTTGGCTGTCATGGCCGACCCGGGCTGAGAGGGACATTGTCCCAGCAAAAAAACGTGGAGACATACTCGAGCAAACAAACTGCTGCTTGCAGGCCTCGAACTCACATCCTCTGCGTGATACGCAAAGCGCCTAACCATTATACCACAGACGCTGGTTCAAAAGCTCTGTTAATAATCGTAAATGCTAATTGCTTCCCATCTTGCATGTTTCGCCTATAACACCAGAGTTCGAGTCACACGCCCGCCTGGGGATGAGGATTTGCATCTTTCAACTAGGATCCATCCCCCTCAGTCTGACAGGCAGGGTCGAAGTTGTCGGCCTCTAAAATGACTTTACAATGTTGCATGCGATGTAAAACTAAGAGAAAAAAAAAACTCTCACAAACTTGTCAATATATCAATAGTAGTATAGTAACCTGTTCAAACAAAGCATTGAGTGTATATGTTCTGTTTTAATGCATGATGATTAAGATTTTTCAAATGTGATTATTCATGAAGATAGTGAATATTCATGAATTGTGTCACTACACAACTTCCCCCCTTCAAGCTTCAAATCAAATGCAAGTCAAAAACATACCCAGGAAATTTAGATGAATTGGTTTATGCATAATTTATACAGCCTGATCTTGCAATGATACTTGATTAGCAGACTTTACGTTTCTTTCTGCATAACTTTTATTTTTCTCATTGACAATTCATAATAAACTTTATTGATCTCATTAATATCAAGGCAAGTTATGAAACGGTGGTTTAAACAGGGATGGGCACAACATCTAGCCACGGGAAAAAATCCTGATTGGTTTGGTTACCAGTTCTACGTCCCCTGCAACACTGTAAGGTCATTTAAGAGACGGGCTACTTCGACCCTGCCTGTCAGGGCCAGCCCAGGCTGAGAGAGGAAAAAATCTCATCAGAAAAAAAAATGAAGATCGTCCGCAAGCTGGATCGAACTCGGGTCTTCCACATGATAGGCAAGAGCCCAACCATTACACCACAGACGCCGGTATGAAGTATTGTGAAATGAAAGTGACAAAATGAGAATGACCAAGAACTTAAGATTGTACTCACAGTGCATAGACCAGGAAACTGCTACCCCAAATCATAGGCAGCTCATCCATTAACTGTAAAAGGCAAAGAAACATAATGTGTTATGCTTATATTGACAGACAAAAGAAATCTCACACCTCGTATTCTTTCTAACATATATTTACTTTCATCTAAGCACAATAGAGCTGTCCCATACCCATGTGAAACAGCGGGTTTTTCTGATAAGGGGGGCAGATCTGCTGTCTGGATGCACTGCAATATAAATAACCCTGGGTTTTTCTAACATAAATACCGAGTATTGGACTGAACTATTAGATTTGATCTTCTTAGACAGTATTCAATTCAAAAGAGACTGAGGTTGAAGGGAGAGAGAGAGAGAGAGCGAGAGGATAAGAAATAGGCATGGAGAGAGATATTTAATATACAGAGAAAGAGAGAGAGAGAAAGAGAGAGGGGAGCAAAGAAGAGGAGATCAGAGCACAGGGAGTCCCGAAAGTTGCACACCATTTAAAAAAAATAATCATAAAAGTTGCAACACAAAAATTGCTCATGCAACACTCAGGACAGCTTTCTTGAGAGAGTGAACACTTGTACTGTTGATGAGTGAGCTTAGTCCCAGCATTATTCAATGACATAAGAGGGCCGGCAGAAGAGTAAGGCCTCCAAGGTTGTAAACTCACAACCCATTCATGAGTTTAATGAAACATCACGAAATTTACAGGGAATAGGCTCAAACTAAAACCCTTTGCCTACTAGCACACGAAATATACCTTGAATATATTTCGTCACAGACAAACATAATTTCTCTGCGTCACAAAACATGTATGAAACTCCGTCAAAAGAAATACACGTGTACGGAAACCTTAATGACCTGCATTTGAGACAAAGTGCTGGGGCTGAGTTCTTTCCATTAGGAGAAAATGTCACACAATCTTCATCAGACACAGCATTCATTCTCTCAGTCTCATGGATTGACAAAAGGAGCAGAACCTCCGACTAAAAGGATCTAAATAACAGCACGTTTTTTAAACGAGGGTTCACCGAGATAAACAGTTTTCTTTTAACAGAGTTCTTTACATTACATACGCTTTATAAAGCAAAGATTTGCGTGCGTCTGTGATGCCATACTAGCAACCCAATGTATGTGCTGGCAGGCAAAGGGCTTGCAAGTATTTTTAGGTAGGGATTAATTTTGAATTTTGCCCAGGCGGTGGGCTTATAAGCCTACTCTTTTCGACTTTCATACGCCAAAGTATCTTTAACGTCGCAGCGTACACACGGGGCTTCTGGGTTTATTTGTCCTTATCCGAGAAGACTAGGTGTTTTGATCTTATCTACCCTAAAATCAGGGTGTGGTTGAAAGAGAAGGAGTAGACAAGGAAGAAGAGAAGAGAAGCAAGGCAGGCGACAAGAGTAGCAGGGATGTGGAGGAGACAAAGAAGAAAGTGAGAGGAAGAGTCTGAAAATTGGTTGAAAGAGTAGACACGGCATAGATAGAGAAGAAGAGGAAAAAGAAGTAGAAGAAATTTATTGGGGATAACATGCCTGCATCGTCCCGGGATCAAACCCACGATCAATGGCATGAGAGGCAGACATCACAAGCCTCTAGACCATGAGAGCCCCCTCACAATGTATGTGCTAGTAGGCAAAGGGTTTGAGCTTATACCCTGCAAATTTCGTGTTGTTGCATCACACAATTTTGATTTAATGGCCTGGAAGCATTACTTTTCAGCCAGCCTTCGTACTGTAGAGCTTAACATCAGTCACGTTAGCACTACAAAATTTTGGTCTGATCCATCCCATCTTCTGAAGGAGGAAATTATCCAAACTGGAAACATTGATTTATAAAAAGAACTTGTTCTATTTGGAGACTTTGAGCAACAAGACAGGGGTTTTAACCTCATTTTGATAATGGCAAAACAATTTATATACAGATACAAAGTAGCGAAAGTCGAAAGTTCTACCAGATGTACAACACTTTAAAGCTATACTCAATCAACGACCCGAAAGAGAGACCATTTCCAAAAATTCCTGCAGCAAAATCCCCACCAACCCATGGAATGAAATATAAATAGTTGAACCTAAAAGTTAAGTTTTCTGGTGACAGTTTTGCTGCTAGAATTCATCCCTCTCAACCCGGTTTGGTCTTTACAGGCAGGGTCAAAGAAACCAGTCACTTAAATGGCCATACAGTGTTACAAAGGACGTAAATCTGGTAACCAGACTTTCATGATGACAATAAAAAAAAAGCTTTAGAAACTCACTTTTCAACTGCTAAAAAGAAACAACATTCATAAAATCTCGACAAATTTACCTGCATACTGTACAGAAGTGTCATGTGGAACAGCCATGATCCAATGCCAACAACTGAAGCAAAGAGGACGATAAATGATACATAACATGAATGAAGTGATGACCTTTTAAATTTTTTCAGATCAAATGTGCACATAAGAAGTTCAAATGTTTAAATGTGTGTGTGTGTGAGGAAGTGGGGGGGGGGGGGGGGGGTTGGCGGGGGTTGGGTGTTTGAGAGAGAGAGAGAGGGGGAGAGAACAAAAGAGAGTCTGAGCACTGTGATATTTTGAAAAGTTACAATTGAGCTTTTTTTAACATGTTCGATTTGTAGACTAAAATTTTCTATGTTGTGACATTTTTAGCTGCTGTCTACTGCAAGTTTTTATTTGGTCAATATTTTTACATGTCTACACTGAATTTCACTATTTCTAAGCCTGCATACATATACATGTCACTCTTGACATCATTAATATACAGCTACCTAATTTTTATATCTATATTCTCTATAATTTACACTGATACCCTAGTGCAAATGTTTTTCCTATGATTGTATTTGATGCCTTTATTGCCACTGAAATGATTTTTTTAAAGTGCATTGAGCATTGTTAATTACGGAAATGCGCTATATTAATGCCATATTATTATTATTATTATCATTATTAAATGCCAAATAGAAATTCCAAATTACACTTAAAAAATCCAAATATCAAAATGACCTGATCTTAAAAAGAACGAATAGAGCAATCGCAAGTTCAAATATAAAAATTGGAATCTTAAATCTCTCTAAGCTACCTTTACCTTATGATGATCTTGATAGCCTACAGTGGTTATCTGTTTGCTAATTATTGTAAAATAAGTGTATATCTATGTTCTTTTCTTCTGTTAGTGGATTTTTGTCCCTTAAACTGTAACAATGTGGGGTCAAGAATCCTCACACTGAGAGGCGTTATGTTTAATGATAACATCGAGGAGATGTCAAAGCAAGTAGAAATGTCATGTTATCACGAAATTGACGCTACACTCGGTATCATGTCACATGTGACATCATTTTGATTCATAAAGGGAGATATGCCAGTCATGAGGAAAACCAGAATTCAATCCCACACGCGGACGATCTATGTTTTTCTTTCAGTTGGGATTTTTTCCCTCTCAGCCAAGGTTGGCCGTGACAGGCAAGATTGAAGTAGCAGGTCTCTTGAATGACCTTACAGTGTTGCAGGGGACCTAAAGCTGCTAATCCAGGGGTCGGCAACCTTTTTTTACCTTCAAGGCCACATTTGAACTCAGGGAAACCCTGCGAGGAAGGGCCCCCCCAAAAAAAACCCACCAAAGAGAGGACTTTGAATCATGTGAAAATGCATAACGACATATGAGTGATCATAGCTCCTCCTATTAATATGCAAGTGACACAATGTACCTCGATCAGTAGCAATAAACAGCTATCAGAATTAAAACTTTGATAGTGCTGTATCGGGGCAACAAAATATGCACCCCCCCCCCCCCCCGATCCTCAATACTTTAATTCTCTTAAGCTGACTTCATATAGTACATGGGAACATCTCTGTCATGAGCTTTAAGAGAAAAGAAACAGTGTCACAAAGACATGCACCCAGGGACATTAAGCACGGATCTCTTCATTTTGACATTAATGTGACATCTGGTGCAGCATTGCCTTCGAGAGAGACATGACATCGGGTTCTACGGAGGATGAGTTGAGTAGCAAAATGGCATCAAGGTGACTGTCAGTGAGCCGGTGCGTAGCCTGGAGTATGTTCTACCAAACACGGCAATAATACACTGAGCTCAGGAAAACACCACAGAAAACTGCGTGTGCAGCAGCTGACCATAGAAGTCAGTAATACAGGGCGAGGACTTAGAGCTTGACAACAGAGTGTCAGACGCTTATCAAAATAGTAATACAAAAGTGTATTTTAGAAATGAATGAAACAATGTATTATCTGCAGAAAGCATAGGAAAACCCATGTAATATTGAGAAAGAAACAGTGGGGCATCAGACCAGACAGAAATCCTCATTGGGCCGGAGGAAACCCTCCATCAAGCCAGACAAAAAAACCCACAGTCTGGACATAATAGTAAAAAATTTGAAAGAATATACATGCATGTACATCTGTGCAGTAGAATGAGAGCATTTTCATCAAATGAACATTCCCACCACTCTCACCTGTTATTGCCCCAAAACTGTATAGAAATCTCTTCTCGTGGTTTTCTTTCACACCAAGGGCCAGCATGGCTAAAGGAGCAATGATCATGACAGCATTGGACACTGTGTTCCCTGAAATAAAAGTAACAATATGATAGGACCTCCGTCTGTGGTGTAGTAATGATATGCTCTTTGCCTATCATGCAGAAGACCCAAGCTCAATCCCACCTGCGAACAATCTCGTTGTCTGCTCGGATTCATCCCTCTCAGCCCAGAATAGCTTTAACAAGCAGGGTCAAAATGGACTGTCTCCTAAATGACCTTACTGTGTTGCAGGGGACATAAAACCGGTAACAAAACAAAACCAAATATAATAGGTTTTCCTCGCCTTTATGTAACATAAACACATAAGATAGAATTACCAATCATTTCCCTTTGAGAATCCTAGAACAAAGGGTGGTCCCTTGACTAGGAAGCAAGATATTGTCATTTCTATTATCAATCTTGCAGTAGCAATCGAGAAGCGGGGGGAAAAAATCCTACATAGAGCACTTAAAGATGTCACTACTTGTAATACACAAGCAGATTACGCAGACTATAAGTCTATAAATTGAGAGTATTTGGCAAGCAAAAATGGAAAATGCACTAATTGTCATTACAAGTATAGAGCGATCTATTCCTTTGCGCACATTTTTTCTACATGTAGTAGTTACAAAATTCATCAAACCACGTTTTGTAATAGGTAACATACTTTTAAATTAGTGGTTTTCAAACTTTTTTCCCCCACCGCCCCCTTTTACACACAGCCGACTCCCAGCGCCCCCTGCTCCGACCCAACCATCAATATCACATAGCGACATGCATATTAATAATCACATACTCGTATAAAGAGAGAGCTCAAGCATTAGGGTAAAAAACAACGTGCCTAAATTCTAATTGTTTGAACCCGAAGAGAAACATTTAGTTGGGCCACTAATCACCATCTTTTTAAAATCTTTATTTTTGCGTGTACGAGAGATAATAAAATATTTTTTTCATCCATGTTATGCAGTGCATTGAGACAAAAATGTCATGTTATGCATATAGTTGTCGTCGATATTAAGCGATCAGTGTCATTACCATAAAAAAAAAGTAATATGTATTATCACATATACAGATGCAAAACACAATTGAATCATTGATTATTGCTTTGAAAACAAATTGACAAATCAACACCATCATCGTAATCATCCTCACCTGACCAACATCACCACCAACACCACCACCATCATCATCATCACCATGACCACCACCACCATCATCAGCAGCAGCACCAGGACCACCATCAGCTTCATCACAACCACCACCATCATTATCATCCTCATCATCACCACCACCACCAGCAACAGCACCATCATCACCACGACCACCACCACCAACAACAACAACACCACCATCATCATCATCACCATACTCTATTAAAACTACGGAGTAAGCGATATATACAAATACAGTGGAACTTCCCAATAACGACATCGCTTGGGACCGTACAATTATGTCGTTATTCGGAAATGTCGTTACTAAGAATTCTCCAAGATGGTGGACATTGGGGTGTGGTAAATCCGTCAATGAAACAATGTGTGTGTGCTGGTTGTCTCCCGCGAGTCACTGCTACATTAAAATGTGTTTTCCCGGTGCTAATTTCATTATTGTGATGATTATGATTGTAATTGTCTTGCTATAATGCCATTTCCCTCCGTAGTTTATCCGGGCTTGGGACCGGCATGGGTGCAGCTGAATTACAAATAAAGGATTAAACGTCAACAGTTGCAACTTCGATGTCGTTATGCAGAGGTTTTACTAGAATGTATGTCGCTATTTAGACGCTTTTATTACTAATGTTATATAGCAAAAAAATCGGGACCAGAGGCCGATGTCCTTATCCAGAGAATATCGCTATTCAGAGAGGTCGTTATTGGGAAGTTCCACTGTAATTCATCGACACTCCCCAAATGGGAAAGATGGACATGGGGAGACGAAACCAACTTATTAATATCAGGCTTCAGATATGTCAGTGGCAGACGCAAATTGCCGTGCTCTCTGATCCTTAGTTTGTTCCCTTGCTTCGCCATCCCCTTTCTACTAGATATAAGATAGGAGGTGGGAAAAGAGATGAACAAAACTTGATAGTTATTGTCTTGCACAACAGTTCTCAACCAGAATGACTGGTACGACTTCTTGAGCAATGGTTTGATTTTAAAGTCTCTTTTCATTGTCAGAAGCTCTTCTTCAATTGATACTGGCAAGTTACCATCTGTTTCGGTGTTGAATAGGTCCAGTGCCCAGTCTGGAATTTCCAGTTAAAACTATCTTGTACCTTGTCTGGGAAAGAAAGTTCTTGGTAGTAAATAGTATTGTAGATTATTAAGCTAAACTATTTCTTTAACTGTTATCATTTCTCGTTTGGGGTTTTTCACGTGTTTTCTCTCCCTTCATCATTTCTTTTTTGCATTTCCTGATAATTTCACACCGCCCCCCCCTAACGCCCAGTAGCGCCCCCCAATCGCCCAATTTCTCCACAGCGCCCCCCAAACTGTCGCCACCGCCCCCTTATACTGGTCGCTCCCTCTCGGAAAAAAGCACAAAAAAAGCTGGTCGTTCATTACGGAAGTCTTCACACGCAACTTTTTTATCAGAACAATGTGGGATATTAGGTTAGGCCTACGAAGCCAACCGGGATCATTAGCCTTGGGATCGAATCCTCTTCTAAAGACCTATGTGTTCCTCTAAGTCCAAGCCTTCTTTTACTTTCAGGTCCAGCTAAAGATCTAATCTACTATAATTATACATAGCCAAGGCCTAAACATCCTTAAACTACTACTACTAAAAAGACTCTCTCTAGTTAGTAATAAACCTAGATTTAGATATTGTTGCTCTTAAAGAAATTAGCAAAGCAACCTTAAAATCTATATTTGCAAACAGTTAAGACAAAACAGGCATCATTGGAAAGAGGAAAGTGTAACAGGAACATAACACTTTGAATTTTGAAAATCCGTCAAGAAATTTAAAGCAAGTTATGATGGATTAATAGGTGAAAATCAGGGTCAAATCATCCCTCTATTTTCTCACTATTTGCGAAGCGAGGGTATAGCTAAGACGCGCAGGCTGATTCCCGAGGAATTTCTTTACCAAGAGAAACAGCCCCGGTTCGGTTTTAAGTTTAGCGCAGCAGTCAAGCGGTGATTGGCTGCTGAGCAGAAGAGAGAAAAAAGTAGAAGCGCTGATTGGCTGCTGAGGGAGAGAAGGTAACGGCTACGCAATGATGGCGGGGTGCTTTGAGCCGATAGTCATTTATGGGGATTTACGCGTGCTAAAAGTGAAACTGTGACTGATCAGTTTATCGTACAGTTACTAAATACACGAATGGAAAGATCTATTTATCATGCTGCGAAGGGTTCAGCTTCCGAAAAGTATTGACGCTGCAAAGATAAAAAACCCTCTGATGAAAATCAGCATATTTTCTGATTCGTGCCCAAATTTTACGACGATACGTTCGAAAACACAGTACTGACATCATTTCCCGTACACACTACTTAAGTCTTCCTTGCCAGACCCTAGTGCCGTGCGCGAGGCCGCGCTAACCATGTCCTCTTTCCCTGCTCATAGCATTGCATAGAATCAACGGATTTTAGATATGACTGCACCAGAAGAAGAACAAGGAAGAGTTTCATCTAGAAATCAGTGTACCAAATTCTATGGGTTTATTATTAATCTGATCAGCAGCCAGCATTGCCGTTGCAAAATCGGGACAATGTAGCTTTGGCTTTGCTAGAGAAATAGATCTAACACAAAAAAACAAGTTCAATATTACTTTGTCTAGACAACTGGGAAGAAATTCCAAACGAGACCCCTGGTACACGTATTAACAGGGGAAAGTAGCAGTGATCCACGTGGCGAACCCTAACCTTATGAGTGTTGGTTGTGACAAGAATTTTGGTCCTGTTGTCGTTCATCTGATCTGCTTGAATCAGGTCCTGCTGGTTTTTTAAGCTTGTTGTAAACTTAGAAATCAATGGAATGCGGTAATTTTGGCATAATTTCTAGTTATAACTTAGAATAGCCTACATCTTGGCTGAAGCCTCTCTACTTTTTCTACACTCTCTGGATAAGTTTTGAGCAGAATCTGTGAAAAATTTGGTAATAGTAGTTCTTGATCTAGATCTAAGATCTAGTAGTAGTTATTAGCCTACATAGGCTTAATTAACTGAAACCAGGGGCCAGGGGTTGCGTAGTACTAGTAGTAGTTAGCCTACATACTAACATAGTAAGTAACACAGACTTCTTAATTAACTGAAACCAGGGGCCAGATTAAATTGATTCCTCCATGCGCATATCAAAGAAAACACAGAAGTTTCCGGTAGTATTTTGCTATATAAAAAGTTGGGGTGGGAACTACCGAA
>JAUKPP010056836.1:536-16610 GCA_032273245.1 Phyllaplysia taylori | reverse complement strand
GGGGGTGGTTGTTAACTCTTGCTATTTCGTAAGTAACTTTAATGAGTAACTCTACATTGTTCTGCATTAAAAGAGGTGCAAAGTTATCATTATTATTTTATGACAAAATATTACATGTTCCAGATAAGGATATAATACTTCACGGTGTATCTTGTCAGTCATTGCCAAAACAAAGCTAAAGTGAATGGTGAAAGATGTATTTGCAGTTTCTTTCTTCCTATTTATTCACACAGAGAGTTAGAGGATAATTTCTCCTATTCCTTTTGTTGACAGCACCCCTCAGTTTTGGCAGTACCCTTTAAAGAGATTTATTGAAGTCTTGACTCATGTAGGCCCAGATCTAATTTGATTATGACTTTGATCCAGATCAGCACTTCACAATTCATCCTGCATTCAAATCTGCATTAATTCTTATGTTAAACAGACAGTAAAAGAGTGGACTGGATTGTAAAATTTGTGGTTCTCCTAGATTGTGTTGGGTTGTGGGCATCGGACCATTTTGATAAGTGCAATAGAATGCTCCTACTAGTGGAAAGCATTCATGCAAGCAAGCATCATTCTTTGACGATGTTTGCTGCACGCTTTCATTTTCTTCTTTCATAGTCTTTTTTACTTGATGGTAGTAGTAATAGTAGATGTATAATTAGTCATTCTTGTTTTTATGCACTTATCTTTGTAAATGTTGCTTTGAAAGATGATGAGCTGATATTTCATGGCATTATTAATAATTATTTATGTAGCTTTATTGCATTCTGTATTTGATATAGTGTGGACCTATTGTGTACTTTTGTTTACTGCTTACTTCATTTCCACTGGCAACAAACATTAGTGATGGGCATTTATGATTTATGCTGAGAATTGATATGAAAGCTAGCATTTCCTTTCCTTCTCTTTTTTTTCCTACTCTTTTCTTTTTTTTTTCTTTCTTTACCTCTCTTTCCTTGTTTCTTTTTTTCTCTCACTCTTCTTCTCTTTTCTTCTCTGTTCTTTTCTTTTTTCATACTGCCTAGGTTTTGTTGTGGTTGAGGTGTCCTTTTTTTAAGTATGGGAAGTCATGAGTAGCAAATCCCCACCAACGTCAAGCCTGTGACGAAATAGAATGGGAATTTGGCAGTTGTGAGAACAGTGCTGGGATTTGTCAGCTCTATGTTGGAATACTGTCACGAGGGTTGTACTGCAATTATTGTTCTATGTGTGGCAGTATGCTAATTGTTTTAGGATGCTAACCTCACCTGCAATATAACTTCAAGGTTGAAGAGGTGATAATCCCAAAGAAACAGTCTTTTCTTTTCTTTTTTTTCTTTATTTTCCTTCTTTTTATCCCTTTTCTTTCCTTTTCATTCATTAAAAAAACCAAGAAGTTAAGAAATGAAAAGCTCCCTGTTGTCGGGAATTGGAATAAAGCAGTTGTATGTGTGCATAACTATTTGAGTATAATTATATATATATCTATATATCCCTGTGTCGGTCATCCCTGCCTTCAGTTTACGTTCACCGCAGCCATCTCCAGTCCATCAGACACACATACGTATTATTATAACTGACAGTTTGTTGAAGAGGCCCAGGTGACTTTGCCACCAAGTCTATTGACGTCCCAACATATCTTTCAACTCTGCACAAGGTGGGTGGGGCTCAAGTCCTTTTACTGGACAAATTGTTGAAGACTTTATACATTTGTCTTGGTGGAATATGAAGAAGCTTGCCTGATAACACAGCGCACCATAGTCCTTGTAGTGAGTCAGATTTTATTTTGGAATTTTCATGGTGAATGAACATGTCAATGAATTTTTTTAAAATGAGAAAATACCTGGCTATTGAGCTAAATGTTTAGGGGGTTGTTTTTATTTACACCACTATTGTTTATCTTTAATTTCAGGAAATAGTGAAGTAGAGTTTTTTTCTCTTTTTTTTTTATGTTTTGAAGTTATTTTGATTTTTTGTTTTTTGTGTGTGTTGAATTTTTTATATTTTTTTTATTTGAAGAATTCGTATGTATATGAATATAGTGTGTGTGAACTTATTTGTGTACTGTGTGATACTGAAACACAAAGCATTTTCGAAACACTACTGCTGTGACGAATGACGTTTTGTCAGTTTAAAAAAAATGTGCAAATATATTTCCTGGCATACAGACTGAGCATCATGTTGATGGCACAATGTATGCCATATGTCTCACTCCCAGCTCATTAGAGACAAAAGTCGCAAACCCTGCAACTGAAGTAAACCTCTGTAAAGTTGTTTGGTGGTTCAAAAGTCAATTACTTTTTTTTTCTTCGGCAGAGTCTGAATCTGTGTTCATTTCTAAATGTTTTCACTACAAACATGTAAGGAAGTATAGTGTCTATGTGACTAAAAAAATCTCGATTTTGCAAAGAGGTAAAAGGCTACCTAATATTGTTTTTTCTTCATATTTCAGTTTTCATCTGGTTGCTTGGGTAAGCACCTGTGCACAATCAAATTTCAGTGCCTGTTTGAGGGAGCAAGATAATTGTTTCACCACTTGAAAAGGAAAGAAATAAGTGTATAAGTGGTATCAATAACTTAGTAGGACCCAAATGCAACAAACATCTTATTATTTTGACTCAGCCCAACACAATATCAGAAAGAGTTTGGTATGAAAATGTGTGATGATATGCTGAAGAGATGAAACTGAAACAACTGAAATTCTAACATTGTTTAAGAAAAAGCAACTTGCAGTTTTCTCAGTTTCTTCCCAGAGAGTACATTGTGTTTCATGACACAACTCTTCACATTTCCTATGAAGTGTGATGTAAAGTTGAAGAGACTGAATAGAAACAAAGTGTATGCAGTCATAAAGCGTTGAAACAGAGGCACAAAGGGACAAAAATCAGATTTCTTATCTTGTCTTCTGCACAAATTAGCTAATGATATGTATTAGTCATGATGCTAGGTTTTAATTTACTGAAAGTTACATGGAGTATGTATGGTCCATAGGATAAAACAGATGGAATTAGCATTCATGAACTGAAGGAGATGAGATGCTCTTGTTGAAAAGAATTAACCCTGAATGTCTTCAAAGAAAATCTGAAATCTTCTTTATCGCCTGAAGTATGAACGTCAGAGTGTTAGGTGTCTTTTTTGTCAACTCACTTTTTTTTCCTTAAAAAAAAACTCGGGCTGTGAAAACTTTGTGACTGGAGAAAGACTGACTCAAGCAGATGTCAGATTGCTTGTGTCACAAAAGACTGATGTAGATATTGAACACTAACTTGGCATTGAGGCATTGTTAGCAAATCTCAGACTGAATTGTTTACTATGCTTTTGTCTTTGGAGATGTGTTTAATTAGGTCTATGAATGTAGATGATTTTCTGTTTCTCAGAGTTTTTTGGTTTCTTCCCACAATTTTGGTTGGTTTAAAAAAAAAAAGCCCAACTTTTTTGTACTCTTGATGTTAAACTTCTCTTCTATCCCATGTGTTCTTTTCAAGTTGTCATTTTTCCAATCCTTTTCTTTTTTCATTTGATATATAATTGTCTTTTCAAGTTTATTTTCTAACTAAAATGTTCTTTATTTCTCTTTTGCTTAAAAACATTTCCACTTTACAATCTGACGGATATTTACAGTCCACTTGATCTCTTAGTAAGGAGGATCTTATTCCCCTAAGACCCATCTCATAATCATAAACAAGATAAATCCACCTCAGTGTTTCAAAGTAAGATTGGATCAATGAGGGACTTGTGTTTTCTTGGGAGCCAATAGTGAGAAATACTCTGAAAGAATAGCTCAATGTTCCCGGTGCATTTTCCAACACGTTTCAGTCCCAAACCTTACGTGCCGTACACATGTTGTTGGCCTTGAGCATTTTGCTGTTCACGAAATGTCCCATGCAAGCTGAAACAAGAAAGGGAAGAGAAACATAAATTTGGTGTATATGAGGCACATAGATATACACGCAGTGTGCGTAAAGTCCGATTACCAAGGCCTCAATTCTTGCACAAAGTTTGGTGTAATCCTTCTACAATGTTTCTGAGCTGGAATGCTATAATGTATTATATATCTTGAGTCCCAGGTAGCAAATTATGTACATTAGCTTGAGCACTGTGGCTGCAACACATGTGAACCAGAATGTATTTTTGCTACGTCATATGTTTCCTTTGGTGTCAGGTAACGGATTTTGTAGCTTTATGGCCTCAGTGGGGAACTTTTGTTTTCTTGGGGAGTCATTGGTGAGAAATGTGTACACCTGAGTGAAAACTAAACATTCTTCTTCTTGTGCTTTTATTGCTGGCTATATTTGTGATGTGCTGACGTATTCCCTGCAAGGAATTCCTGCCCCCATTGGAGATGTAATGGTTTTTGTGTGAGTCAAATATCCTTGGATAGTTGTGGGAACAGATGGAGAAGTTTAATTTGTCTTGCTATCAGTCCACGTGGGTTGTAGACCTCTGAAAATGATAAATAGCAGATCAAAATATGGACTAACTATGTGCTGTCTCTCACTCGTTCTTCTCTCTCTTTTTCTCTCTCCCTCTCTTTCTTTCTCCTTTCTCTCTCTCTTTTTATTTCTTTCTCTCTTCTCTCTCCCTCTCTTTCTTACTCCTTTCTCGCTCTCTCTTTCTCTCTCTATTATTACATTTCTGGTACTTTTACTACGGACTTGGTGCCCTCTGCCAAGTCGGTTGTGAGCCACTTGTGCCTTCACCCTCAGCTTATGTATTCACAACCACTGACCAGTACAAAAACGCTTTGTGAAATGAGCAATCATGGACTATAATTTACACCATTCCACCTCCTCAATATCAGGTATGCAATCTATTTATTGAGTCTACCAAATGTATGCATGAAAAGGAACTGATATTTTTCACAAGAATCAATTAAAACAGCTGCTAATTTTTGTAGATTTGCAGCAATGCTGAGTATTTTTGCTAAGAGGCGAAGAAGAGAGGGGATTGCTTCAGCAGCGTAAAGCTTTCTGTGCCGTCTATCAGGTGCCTGCTTTGTACATTGGTATGAGGTAATAGACCTGCCACTTGGTTGCCGAGTTACGAGTTATTTATTTATAGAAGCACCAGCTTCTTCGGCTGTTTTAGCCTTTGCCACAGAAATAAATGGGGATGACTGAGGGAAAAATAATGGGCTGAGTTTTGTTTCTTCCCCCAAAAAGGTTTGAAGGTCTGTCATCGAGTAATGTGCCATGACATAAAGCCACTAACTTTGACCGGGTGTCTTTTCTGAATCATGGATAGCATTATATTGTACCAGGCTTTCCCAGTTGGAGGTGGGGATTCATCATTCAGTACAGAACAGTAAGGATTATTTGGAAATGGCCATTATTCTTTTTTAAGAACAGGAAATATTTGACTATTTACAACCAATCCGAGGGCTCAGCACCTGTAGTTTAATGGTTAGGCTCTTTGCCTATCATGCAGGTGACATGAGTTTGGTAATAATAATAAAAGATTGCATTTATATTGCGCATTTCCCCACTCGAAGGCAAGCTCTGAGCGCTTTACAATCCCAGCAGACCAAATCATTCAGAAACTTTCTCAACTTCCCTGTGAAAAATACAGTGCAGGGTGCCATTTTACAGATCTCCCTATTGGACAAATATTGCCGTATCTCTGTCAGCTTGGGTTGGTCCTTGCAGGCAGGGTCAAAGTAGCCAGCCGCTAAAAATTACGTAACAGTATTACCGGGCTATAACGTCATGGTGGCTCCAATTTATGGCCTAACTAATTTTTTCGACGCTTCTGAGATAATCAAAGAAAACTGACTTGGCCTCAGTCTATGTTACAAGTAAGGCCACTATGGAAACACATTAATCAAATTGTAGGAAAATGGGCAGGCACTTTTATATGAATTTAACACCAAACTATGCACTATGATGTGGGGAATTACGTAATGGGTATATTTCATAATGGCCCAAGTTGGACTTCGGATATTATGGAAGCACCATGACCATAAAACCAAAACCAAAGCAAAATTATTCTGAAGAGTGCTAGCAGCGCGGAACATTGGGAAAAAATCTGGAATAGTCGGAAAAAGCCTGGAGTAAAATCAGATGAGAAATGTCAAATTCAAAGGAACAAGTGGCTTGTCTGAGGAATATCAACAAGGATGAACTTGACTTGTGCAGGCATTTCACCGAGTGCTTTTGTTTGTCTTTACACATTTTGAAACCCATTGTGTGTTGTTACATGGTATTCTTTTTTATTTTTTAAACATTTTTGTTCGCATTGTTGATGTATAGAGGCTTCCATGTTGCAGAGGAGAAGCATTGTGACGAACCATTTAATCCTGCTTGTCAATATATTTACCAGTAAATGCATTTGTGCATAGTTATGAAAAATTGCCGTGTGTTATCGTAGCTGTAGATCTGCACTTGAATGTGATTCTAACCTGCTGTTATTATTACTTTGTCGTTATTATTATTATTATTAATAGCTCATTGTTAGTTATGTTTATTATTGCATGCATTTATTCCCCCCCTCTTCAGCAGTTGCTTTGCCGGCGCTGAACTATTTAACACGATATGTGAATGACTGTTTGCATGACTGTAGATGTAATTTTATACATTTGAACAAAACTGTGGAGTGTTGATTGAAGTGTATACAAATACATTGTCAATGCAAACCTGATATTAAATAATTTGTTTTAGCAAATTTGAGTGTTTTGTTACTTTCTACACTCCGATCACCACCCAGTTTGAATCCGATGGGACCCCTTACAACACCATCTCCGTTGGAGAGCCACTCATCTCCTTATCTACTGTTACTTTATAACAAATGTTTTGTAATACATTGGAGCCGCAAGTTTTGTTTTGTTTGGTTTGGTTTTGGTTGTACGCCCCTCGTAGTTCTGTAAGATCATTTTAAAAGCAGACTACTTTGACCCTGCCTGTCAGGACCAACCCGAGCCGAGACAGACAAGGACACAACATCCCAGCAGAAAGATAGAAGTGTTTGTCCAACGTTGAGATCGAACTCTAGTCCTCCAAATGATATCATGGGCTTAAACATTACGCTGTAAACACTGGTGCATTTGGTCGGCTGATCCATTCCAGGTCTACTCCCTCTTTCCAATTGTTACTAGCCTTGTAATCTACTTCCTGGTACTGAAATGACCTTACAGTGTACCGGTACAGTGGTGCAATGGTTAGGATCTTCGCCTTGTCACGCGGAAGACCCGAGTTCGATCTTGCTCGTGGATGATCTGCGTTTTTTTTCTGTTGGGATTTTTTCCCCCTCAGCCTAGGTTAGCCCTGATAGGTAGGGTCAAAGTAGCCCATCTCTTAAATGACCTTACAGTGTTGTAGAAGATGTAAAACTGGTAACCAAACTAACCAAAACCTTACAGTGTTGATAGTGCCATGAAGCACATATACAAAACCATCTGCCTTTTTGATGGAATATAGCCTTGACTTAATCTGATTGATCATTGGTGCATCTTGCTGAAAATACAAAATCAAAGGATTCAATTCTCTGTACATTGATTCACACTTTCGTTTTTATTTTCCTCATCAGGGAAGTCGCAATCAAATAAGTTCTTATAAAAGTGACTCATATCTATAATCTGCTTTGCATTTAGTAAAATGACTTGGAGTAAAAAGTTTTGCTCAACCTGAAAATTCTTCCCCTTATTTCCATATATGTGTATACAATCGGATGTATTCAAAGTGACATAATCTCAAGAATGGAACAATGTAAAAGTGTAAGTTACCCAATCTTTTAAAATAAACAAGCTAATACGTGTTCCTTTTTTTTTTTTTTTTCTGAGACAGTTTGGTTTGTAAAAATGAAAGTGAAGACAATGCAAGTTATTGTTATCCACTGCATTCAGGCTGTGCTAGATTGTTTTGCCATATATTTCTAATTTATTGTCAATGTTTTCTTCAGAGGTGAACAAAAAAATTTAATATACAACAAGCTAAATTGAACAAATCTATGCTTGTCTGACAATTACTGAAATCTATTATATCTAATGCTGCTTTTCATTTGTGCATGTGCAATGAACATTTGAAACAATGTTTTTCATATATTTTTAAGAATTGTTACAAAAACAGTATTGCTATGGGCATTCTATTTAAACTTTTCAGATTTATATCATACAAAACTCACTTCATTACTTCTCAACAGTATTGCTATGAGCATTCTATTTTAGCTTTTTAATATTAAACTCAAAGAAAACTCACTTTATCACATAACTTCGCAACAGTATTGCTATGGGCATTCTATTTTATGATAGCAACCTAGAAAGTGGGAGATATGAGCACGAACAAAATACTACTCTCCTGATAACACTCACATGATTGTCAATAAATGCAGTAAACCAGATATTGTGCCATGCACGTAAAAGCCCCAAAATAAGTCAATGACACTGAAGTCTTCAGCATTCCACAATTTACAAACATAGACTTTCACCATCTACACCACAAACTCAGCTTCAAAACCTTGACAAAATATCAATCCAAAGTGAGAATTGTAGACATTGAAGCTTTTGGTTCAGATGTGAACAGATTTAACAATAAATTGAACCAGCTCAATCCTTTGTAAAAATCATTCAAAATGCAAATGTGGGCTAAGCAAGATTTATACGTGTAGTATAATACGAATGTCCACAATTAAAACCATTAAATATGACTGAGGGCATTAAATGACTTTCCAAAATTATCTATATCTCCCTGAAAATAACAAATACATTTGATTTCCCTTGCTATGGTACTGTAATAGCTTCATGCAACTATAGTGGATGGTAGCGAACCAAAGTGATAGCCAGTGTTGCAGCAGCATCTTTTGTTCTCTGACATTTTAAATGTATTTTGTGCAAATGAAAAATTATTCTGAACTGAAGGCACATGGTCTTGTAAATATTCAATAAATTAAATACTAAATCACAGTTACGAAAATTGAAAGATGTAAATATAAAACCTTTCAAAATACGAAATCAGGGAATTCAAGATCTGATCATTGCTAAGATGGAGGGTATGCTAACTATACTTCCTCTCTCTACACAACAATATGAAACATTAACATAAATAATGAAGAGAAATAGTGTACAAAAACAAATCTATAGTTAAGAATTCATGCAATTGATGAATGTATAAAGATGTCCACATTGATATTTAATCAGCAGTAAAAATAATAATGCTGTTTATTATGTTACCCTTGTGATAAAATTAAACACTAATGCTGTTTTTAGTCAAAAGTTATGTTAGGTTCTTCTGCATAATGCTGAAATTGGGTCACTTCTTTCCAAAATGGGAAGAAATTGACTGCTTTCGAGTATTTAAATTTAAAGAGACTGGAAAATGTATCACTTCAAATTATATATTTTGTTTTGTATAAAAATGTAAACAATAAATGAGTATCCAACAACATTAAAACATAAACGCCAGTAAATTGTACATGATTCTTTGTAGTTGATCCGGTCTTCATCATTACACACAGTCATTGGCAAGGATCACTCTAGACTTGTGAGGATGTGATTATTCATTACAGATGAAGGTTTATTTGTGCAAATCATAAATACTAAGTGAATGAGATATTTTGTTTATATGACAATTTATTCCTTATCTATGCCATTTTAATTTGAAACACCATTTCCTCTACTGAAAATTCTACGATTACGATGCTGATGATTGCGATGACGGTTATCATCCTTAGAACAATAGTTCAATCCCTTACTCAGTATTTATGCTAGAAAAACCCTGGGTTATTTTTATTGCAGTGCATTTAGGTGCAGATCTGCACCCTCCTCTCCAGGAAATCCCGCTGTTGTTACTATTTTTATCGAGCATGGGGACAGCTTTGTTGGTTGATGATGACAATGATGATGATTATGATGATAGGTGCACTAGTATCCTTTAATGAGCGAAGGTGCAAATAATACTGTACTGGATAAAGTGCAAGTGTACATTTTGTGAAACAAATATATGTAACATAAAATTATGTACAAATAACGTACAGGCCTTTCTTTTATCTTTGACAAGAGAAATAATATGAACATGTGCATCAATCACAAACAATTGGGGAAGCAAACAGTCGGCATGCTGTGGCAAGGGGCTAACTCCAGAGAACAAAATTGTTTCAGGAGAGAGAAAAGCATGACCACTGTTAAAATATTACAGAGCACATCCCTGTCAATATCCATAATCTCTTCCCTATCCATAAAACAATTGTGTGATGAGCGTAGGTGAGCTGACAGAATGAGTTAGGCTACTTTTTGCAATATGCAAGTGGGGATAAATTTTATGTGTGAGTAAAAATTATAGATTTTCATCTATTGAAATTTTCTTCATGTTCACCATTTCCGTTTATCATTTCTTTAACTATACAAAATCCAAAATGTGTTGTTTTTTTAATGGCCACAAGGGACATTGGCTCACTTTTTTTAAAAAGGAATTTCTGTCTCAATTTTCTCAATACCATACTTTTCATTCCCCTCATTCCAATCTTGAATTTTTCAACAAATAAGACTTAGAAGATAACTTTCCTCATCAAGTTACATGGCTTTGAAAGCTCCTTAATTTGACATAAATCTCTATACATCACAAAAATCTGAGAAGTACCCAGTTTTGTCAGCTCACTTCACATAAAATTAAAGCACTGTAAAAAATCATATGGAGCAGCCCTTGTAACAGCATGCAGACAAAATAGTATGGGTGTAGATTGCCATCATTCAGCAGCTTTTCATCACAGAATAAAGATGTACAAAAATTCCAAAGGCACAAATCCATGAATTGCACACGACTAAACAGCGATACAAAGAACAATGACAAATATGGTATAGCATTATAAATTCTGGCCACATTAGGTTAAATATGGTGACTCAAATGGGCCAGCAATTGGTCCCATTACATGACTGGTTTATACTTGAACCCCTTCCTTCTCTACTGTGTTGAATGGATTGCATGGTGGGACCAGTGTAATCATCTTGGACATCTGAGCATGGCGCTTATGGTCCGCAGAATTTTGGTCCACAGGAATGGATCTGGAACGAGAATAGAGTATAAAATGTATTTAAATACTTTAAGTTCTCAGAAAAGAAAAACAGATTTCTTATTTTAAAAAGAGGAAAGTGGAAGGAAGAAAGTGAAGAAAAGGAAATTGATGGAGGCAGATACAAAAGGAAATTAATTCAACGAGGGTGCATTAACACTTACAGTGCCAGCTTATTCCTAGGCCATGTCTTTTCCAGTGCCAAAAACTTTTGAAAATTTTGTGAACTCAGACAAATATGGTCTGAAGTGTCAAAAGGTCTTATTCAAGGGAAGCAACATAACATTCCCTAGAACAGTATGATATAATGCAGTCATTTCCCTTACAACATAGTATCCCTATGACGACAACTGGTTGTCAGCACAGCAAGTTAGGTAGGCGTGTTAGAATTTTTCCTGAACAATTCAGTTCGTAAATGACACTGTAAGTATTAAAAGGTGAAATATCAATACGAAATCAAACCATAGTAGGCTACAGTGTAGCAGTTGCTCTCAAGCTATAATTCAGTAATGAGGATCAAAGTTAAATTCTCACTGCATGTATTCTTTCTTGGTTTGGTTTTGGTTTTTCACCCCTTGTAGCACTGTAAGGTCATTTTAGAGGTGGGCTACTTCTTTGTTTGTTTGTCAGGGTTTTACGTCTCCATCGGTTACTTCAACCCTACCAATCAGGGCCAACCCAGGATGAGAGGGACACATTTCAGAAGAGCAATGGAGAAGCTAGTCAAATATGGGTGTAGAAGTCCCATTCTCTACAGGATAATGATAGACAAAAAGAGCCTCACAGGCACTGGTTGTATACTAGTAGATAATAGTAGATTGCATTAATATAGCGCATAACTCCGCTCGAAAGCAAGCTCTATGCGTTTTGTGATAGGTAACTTGAAACCATATTGTAGTGTATGTCAGATGCATACTCACTTGTGGAAAGTCGTAGTAGTAGGCTGGAGGTATTCCCTATCAGCCGGCTTAGAATGGGCAGGAGCGTAATAGCCTTGCCACAAAGTGCACCCACTGTACAGGGGAATGTTGGGGCGGCTGAAAAAGATAAAAGAGAAAAATCATATATAAAGAAAAAAATAGACAGTGCATTTTTTATCCATAAAGAGGGAAATTTGTTTTCACAATGGTCCATAAACAAATACAATCATACTTCATGCATGCAATAATAAATACGACCAAGTCAACATCATAAACAACAATCTATCATAACATGCACACAAATACCACTGCTGGTCGCCACAAGAACAGCACTCGAGTTATCCATTACCACTTGGGCCAAGGGAGGAAATTTGTGTAAAGTGCCAAGGATACAACGTTGGGCCCCTGCAGGGATTCGAACCTACACACCACTCTTCAATAGGACTTTAAGTCCAGTAGCCAAACCATCAGGCCACTGATGCCACCAAATATAATTTTCTATGGACTTCATACTTTTCTTGTCTTTGATTTTTATGAGCAATGTTTCAACATCATTGCCTACAGTTAAGGACTGATGCAGTTTGCTGGAGCCTTCAAACCAAGTGCTACTATCAACTATAATGCCAGCAAGGAACAAATTTTATTATTGAGCATTGTACTTACTGGGCAGTTTCACTAGGTCTGGGAATAGCTGAACGCTTCACTGTGTAAGGGTCAAATGGTTCCTTAGCATTGTCCACCTCAACCAGGTTCTCCGCTCCAATACAACCACTGAAGGAAAAAAATTTGGCATATATCAAGGATTTAATTTCATAGACACAAGGGATTTTTCCTTTACATGTATATGAGATGCATTTTATAGAAAAATTAGTTTCAGGCATGATTGATTTATTGAGCATCATCGCATATTAAAGTCTAAAAAAAAATCTCAAAACAAGCATCACAGCCTTGCAGTCTGCCTAGTTATCAGATGATGTAGAGAGCATATGACATATAGTGCAATCTCTATATCACAAGTGTATGCTTTTCTTTTTTACCTAAGCAGCTCTAAAAAGATTATATATATATCATTATCTGTGTTTCAGAACAACCCCATAGAAATGTTAGAGTGTTCCATCTTCATGGTTTATACAGTTTCATTGTATATAGTTCAAATACCATGAAATATGAAGAGTAATGTTACAGTGGTCCCAGCCTAAAGGCATGTCAGTTAACACTTTGTAGTCACTCGCCCCATATATGCGCCAACCTAAACTCACCCATTCAGTCACTCGACGCATATGCACCATGCCCAAGAAGCCTCATCGCATCACGGCTGGCTGTGCGTGACTGATAGGGTTCTTTGTCCTTCTGCCTGTGTGACTGCAAAGTGTTAAAGGCTTGCTCTGCCCAAACACACCCTTTTCTCATTTCAGGATTTTCTTCTATCATAATGAACAAACCATCAGGCTCAAGTAAACCCACACTCCATGTAAAAGCATGCTCCATGCAAACACATTCCTCATGTAAACACACACTTCCTGTAAATGCACAATCCATGTAAACCCACACTTAAGGTCCCTCCTGAGTATTGTGCAGTTAGACGGAGACTATTGTATTCAATTCAAGTTTAGAAAGATTATGGGTAGAGTAAATGCAAAGTTTTACCTGTAGAGTGGAATTTGTTCAGTTCTTGAACATGGGCTGCAGCTGGAAATAAAATTCAGTAAAATTTGTAAAAACAATTGCATAAACAATATCTACAATGGCATCTTAACAAATTGTGGCCCAATACTAGTTCATGATTTCAAAGCTTCCGCATGTGACGCTACTAGGATTTAACGAAAATAACTGAAGATAAAGTTGCAGTTGAAAAAAACAACACATTTTAAGAGATAGTGTTGAATAGAAAAGAATTACTATTGATCATCAGCATTAAATGATTTGAAAAAGGGTTTCAGTGAAAACAACAGGAATGATGGACCAAAAATAGAGCTTCTCTTGATCACCTCTGAGAGAAGGAAAAAGACATTTTGCTTTGTAGCTAAATATGATCAGATGTGCACTTATACCATTATATCAGCAAACCTACTGTATAGCCTATGAAAGCAAATGAGGACCATTATGCAAGAAAAATACTTCCTGGAGGACAACATTGGATTGTAAAATCGCAAATTATTGCCCCTGAGGAAACAAGGAACATTTCCAGCACTCACAAAGTCACTGCTTGATCTTTGTAATATCCTCTTCGTGGGAGGAACCAGTCAAGACCTCTGCCAACAGCCTGAAAATAGGAATGTAATAATTTGCTAAAGTGCAGAGAACATAGACAAAATTGCTAAAGTAAAAGTGTTTTGCTAATTTAAGCTTTACGGGTTCCCAGAATTATTGTTTTTCTGAAATTGAAACAACACCGCACAAGTATTTTTGCCTGTGGTGCCTCTATATGTTTCTTGAAAATTTGCCAATTGTCTAGCTTTGGCTTTATGCCTCTTTGCCTCATTATAAGGTAATACAAGATGAGGTCTCTCCCATTCGAATATCCCTCATTTAAAAAAGGACAGTGTCACAACCATAAAAAACACTGCAAAAATATCTTTGGTCATGACAGGTACTAGAAATAGGATCTCTGCTTTTTTCTTTCTTTTTATACTGCTTTACAACTTTTTTTAAATCAACATCCCATGTGCCTCATTTCAAGAAGCTGACACACATAACATACTGGGGACTCTGCCTTACACCATGTAAAATCAGAGCATGGTTCCTCCTCAAGAAAGCAATCAGCTTAAAATTGAATCAATATTTTCTTAAATATAAATTTTAATGGTCAGTAACATAATGGCATGATCTGCCTTAGACTTAGAGCAGAGCATTTCCTGTCACTCAATGTGATGATAAAATTGTGGAAACATTTTTTGTTCATGTTCTAACCTGCCACTCTTGAGCTGCAGGATCATAGCGCTTGTTGTGCCACCGATGGGATATGTTGTCTGGCTTCTCTTCTGCTGTCACTGTTGGGGGCCACATCTTTGGAGGTAGAAAATGATCCCATGGCACCTCCTCATAACCCCTGTAAAGTAAATTCCAAATATGACATTATGTTTTATATCTTTAATTTCTACGTCATGAAATTAATATGCTGTCAAATGGAAAGGCACTTAAAATTTCACATTCAAGTCAAAATTATTCATATGACAAATATATTTCTAATTCAAGACAGACACTTGAAGCGAAAAAAGGTTTTGAATGCAATACACTCAAAGTTTTAAAACACATCCGAACAGATTACATTTATGATGTTGAGCCTGAATATGTAAGAAAAACAGCTCATCAGCTTATCCTTTGGTTTTGTATGTTGAGAAGAAACTGTCATAGATTTGCCTTTTTCAACAACAAAAATATGTTTGATGATTGTTTGATACCTATTGATTTAAAATCAAGCATGCACTCTCCCCTAAAAACAAAATCAGAGGGGATAAACAACAAAATAAAAAAACAAGATTCATCAGTATCTTTCTAAATTCTAGAGTCTTTATGGTTCTGATCATGTCCTATCAGAAATAGAATTAAAATTGGATTTCATTGAAACCTTTACAGAGCTGCAAGAGGCAGAAAACCAAAACTAGTCATCACACCAAACCATCATACCTTTGGGTAGATGTTCCATACATGTACTTGAGGGCTAATTTATCACGGCTGTTTCGTACTCCATCTGGGGATGTCTGGAAAGACAATTTTAAATCAAGATCAATCTTAGATTAAATTATCCAGTTAAATAAATTTACCTTATGAACACACATTTAAAACATTAAAATCAATGTTTCACTCAATAATCTTTTTAATCAACCAATATATGACGTCTCCATGAACGTCTCAAGGACATTTATATGTTAAACTGTCCCTCTTAAAAAAAATGATCACATTGCACAAACTGTGATGACCTTTGTTGATATATAGGCTATACATAGAAAGAGGAAAACAAAACAACACTAAAATCCAACACTAAAATCAAAACAGCAGGTCCCATTGTATTTTTTGTCAATATTTCTCTCAAAAGTTCATGGACTTTCAGGAAACTTTGCATACTCTCAGTGTGACCACAGGCATAAGAATGCATGTATGGTGGAGTATTGGAGTGTGTGTGAGTCATGGTGAGGGTAAGACGAGTGGAGGGCAAGAGTAAGGGGGGGGGGGGGGCGGTAGATTTTTTTAAAAC
>JAUKPP010056725.1:0-15000 GCA_032273245.1 Phyllaplysia taylori | reverse complement strand
TAAAGCTTATCGCCTAGTTTTTTAGTTGGGTAGTTGTATTGACGCCGGGAAAAGGGTACAAGTCACCTAGGAGACCTTTGTTCTTGTGCCCACTTCCCATAGACCGGGGGGACAAAGGCATAAAATGAATGTTAAATATAAAAGTCTTCAATTTTTTCCTTACATAGAAAAGTGTTTAAGAACAATAGCCCAAGCTAATCCAAGAGTAGATAGCCAACACAGTGACCTCTGCGTTCATAGCCTCTGTGTTCATATACTTCTCGGCCACCGAGCCCCCCCCCCCCCCCACCCCCTCCAAATTCCTCCCCTAAACACACACATACACACGTGCGCACACACACGCGCGCACACGTACACACACAAATCGAGCGTGACTTGCTAGGGTCATTTTAACTATTCATTTCCCTGGACTGTTTGACAGAGGTGTTCAAAGAAGAGGTACTGTGCTTGAAATTATCTACACTTTTACAAGAGCTGTATCACCAATAGATGCTACTAAAACAACAAAAATAAAAGAAAAAGAAACTATACACACAAACACACACATATACACACACGCGTGCGCACACACACACACACACACACACACACACACACACACACACACACATACACACACACCTTATCTTACTGCACTGATAGAGGATAGTATTTATTGTAAAGGAGAGTCACTGGCTTTGAATGTCTTTCAATCGGCAGCGAAAATTTCAAATAATTACTTCCCTTATTCTACTTCTAAAATTTCTTTAGACATTTGCAAGAGGCATCCTATGAACATTCTGCCCAAACAAAACAAAACAAAAACAACAAAAATATAATTCGGATATACAGTTAATCTTACGTTTGTAAAGGGGCATCACCGGTTTTATATTTCACTGAATGGTTGGCAGCGAAATAATCAAACAGTTGTTTCCCTTGCTCCACGACTATTCCATCGATGCCATCCTTTGTCTGCAGAAGTGTGGCTCTGCTGTCCACGCAATGCTCTTGTGGTTCCGAGCCATCTACGGATGAGCCTAAAAATCTGCAAAAATAAGTTGAAAATTGTGGTTGCAAAATGGAAGGAATGAATAATAAAAAAAAAACGAATTTACCGGTCCCGTTGGGAAATTTGTTTTGAAGCTGTATTTAGCAAACGCACTGTCAGGGCCCGGTCACTGGTACAAGTAGCCTACATAAGAATAAATGGTTAGACCATATTATAGCAATACTTTGTTGAAAAGAAAGGGATTCATAAAATCAGTACAAACAAAGCCTATGGTTGATAGCCACTGTGCAGCGCCTGAAGAAGCTAATAATCCATTCATGGCTGTAGATAGAAGTTACTTACTTATAGAGGCACCAGCTTCTTTTGCTGTTTTAGCCAATTCATTGCAAACTTAATAGGGCCTTCCCCGGTAATGCCTGACAATACATTATTGCCGCAAGTTAGTAAGGACCGCTAGTCCTAATGCATGTATCAATAGTATTAAGAAGCATGCTCCTAACATGATTGTGCAGATCCGTGGCGCCATTGGAAATGTTTTTAATTGGCTAAAATAGACTTAACATTTCGCGTAACCACCCTTTATGGGAGGGTTTTCGTAACGAGCGACCAGTTTAATTCAGCGCATCACAGCTACTAAGCTATGCTCTGGTGGAAAACGTTACGGGTAGGGATAGATGTGCTAAAATAATAATTGCTTTCTCTTGTAAATCACACTACAAGCGTAAGGTTTGAATACAGGGTTAGAGACTTGGTCGCTCGTTACGGAAGTCTTTCCCGCAGTACTTTTTTTTGTTACTGTGGTTACCAGTTTTACGCCCCTTGCAACTCCGTGAGGTCATTTAAGAGCCGGGCTACTTCGACCCTGCCTGTCAGGGCCAACCCGGGCTGAGAAGGAAAAAATCCCAGTAGAAAAAAATACCCAGGTCGTCCGCGACCGGGATCGGACTCGAGTCTTCCTCATGACAGGCGAAGAGCCTAATCATTACACCCCAGTGCCGATCCCACTGTTCTGCCATTGGGGGAATTAAGATACGATTAGATAAGACAAGATAAACCATTTATCCGCTGGGGAGATTTTAGATGGAAAATAATACATAGGTAAATAACATGGTTACTTACTTAGCTCGTAGTTTTTCAGCCATCTTCAAACTCAAGTGGTAAACGTATCGTGTCGTCCTCTGACCTTCCGCAACAGATTTGAAATGGTGACTGTGAGAGGATCAATCTTCCAGATCTTCTACACAATAAATAGTGTCACGCTCTTGATAACACACCTTTGGAATTAAAGGTGGTCACTCAAGAAGGCCAAAATAGGTTCTACCAAAGGTGTGAAACGTTCCTTGACAATAAAAGTGTATTATGAGCACGGCTACAACCAAGCGCAGTCTCCAATTGAAACTGTTTTTCTTGGCCGCGCTTCGATTGCACTGTGAGCATTGTTGACATGGATTACGTCATGAGGACTCCGGGAACGCTTCTATGCTAATCTCATAAACCTTATTATACAATCTCTAGTTGTACTCACCACTGTGTGCAAGTCTGCGAGGTCGTCAGTTGTTGGTACCCAGTGGCCGCACGCATGAAACACGAGTAGACCTAGTTGGTCGTACGAGCTAGTAGGTCGTAGCTACTACACCTAGGTGTAGTTGGACGGACTTGGCATGCATTAAAGTGCCACGGTGTAAGTCTCGTTAGTACTGGGATAAATTTTTGGCCGACTTGCACCGGGTGTAAAGGAATTCACACGCGTTGTATGGTAGTCTTATGAGTGTTTTGTGCATCCGAATTTGTTTCACCTAGGTGTAGCATTCTACGCAGTCATAAGGTCGTATGCTGAGTTTGATGCATACGGCCACTTGTTGAAAAAAAGGAGGGGGGGGAGGATTTACACTTGTGTGGGGCAGCTTCTTCGAAGACGTAAAAGGTGGTGGGCCTCATTGTCTTCCGGTTAAGCTCTTGCCGTCAATGTGTCCCATCCTACCTCTCTTTCTTTCTTTCTCTCTCTCTCTCTCTTTCTTTCTCTCTCTCTCTTTCTTTCTTTCTCTCTCTCTCTCTCTCTTTCTTTCTCTCTCTCTCTCTCTCTCTCTCTTTTTTTCTCGCTCGCTGGATCTAATTCTCTATCTCTCTTTCTCTTACTTTGAATGTCTCTTTCTCTCTTTTTGTCACTCTCCCTTCCTCTGTTTTCCTCTCTCTCCAATTCCTTTGTTCTCTCCTTCTGCATGGTAGGTGAAGATGCCAATACTGTCATTTAAATTTACAAACTAACATCCAAGATTATAAAGTTTTGCTGGAAATTGCAAGAAGTTGTTTTAAATTATAACTTATCTTAAAATAGTCAAATATATTATAGGTAGGCCTATCATAATGCATCCAACGATTTGTCCAAAATTGAGATCTGATACAAATGTCAATCTAACATAGAATTGCAGACATTAGGTTCTTCGTTCAAACAGCAGTAGGCTATGGGAGATGTTTCGATAGAGCTGTCCCATACTCAACAAAAATAGTAACAACAGCCGGATTTCCCAGAGAGGAGGAGGCAGATCTGCACCTAAATGCACTGAAATAAAAATAACCCTGGGTTTTTCTAGCATAAAAAGTGATAAAAGGATTGAACTATTTTGAAAAGACTGATAACCACTGTACTTTCTAAACAAGCATTTATGTTAGAAACAAACGAAACAAGAAATCTATTTCTTCCTTTCTTCATTTTTATTTCAAAATAAATTTTTTAGCTTTTCAAAATTCATTTCAATACACATGTAGGCTATTTATGTTGATTTCCTTACGATGTATGACTTCAAATCACACATGATTCCATACTCTTACAAAATGACTGCACAAGTCAGTGTTGTATATAATTTATTTCATGGAAGGATGACCAGAACTCTGAAATGCCATGAAAATTATCATTTATGATAATACATGTAGGCCTTCAGAGCTCAGTCTATCCCCACAATACCTTATTCCACAAGTATCTTCGATCAATTCAGTGAATAATATATTATTATTATGAATTTGCCTTATCAAACAAATCTATTTCACTGGGCAGCACAAGGACATTTCAAAAGAGAAAAAAACATGCCATATTTTCCACACGAAGATGATGTTATATATAAATGCAATTCATTCTGTTTTGGGAGGATGATAGTACCGGTAGAAATGTTGTTGTACTCAGATTTAGTTTAATTTTACACCCCTTAAAACACTAGAAGGTCATGAAAGAGGCAGGTCAATTCCACCATACACTAAGTCAGCAAACTTTCCATCCTTTGTTAAATCACTTTGTTTGTCTGGAGCGAAACTTCAAAAGAAGAAAGAACTTGCTTTGAAGCCAAAATGTTTTAGAATTTGCCAAAATATCATGTCATAATTTGTCAGTTAAGCAAAGACTGGGCTAGTACAGCAATACGAAAGAGAGAAAAGTTGCCCAATAATACCCCACATTACTTTCATTTTCCTTTGCAACATTCCGCTCACACACATACACACACACACACACACACACACACACACACACACACACACACACACACACACACACCTCAAGAAGAAAAATTACAATAAGTGCCCAAATTAACTTGGCACACAAAATATTCAGTTATTTTGACAATCACACACAGTAAAAGAAAGAGAGATTGAGTATGTGCCTAGGAATACATTGTAACCTAAATATAAGACTATTGGCGAGCAAAAGAAACTTAAAAATGCAAAAGTGGGTGAACATCCCTATTTGATAACCCCACATTATAAAGTCAATAATTATCACCGTATATTAATACCATATGTTGAATCATACACTCTCCTGCTCTTGAAGCCGTATCACCATTTTCTTGATTGTCAGATGGAATGTTTAGTTATCAAATAGGGATATAAGATATTTTTGGGGTTCTTTCGTTCATCAATCCGAAGGTTGTAATAACAACAAAAAGAAAACATGATAATGCGAATCCTATGCTATAAATGACACCACAGTAAAGTTTCAGTGTGCACAAAATAGCGTGCTCGGAGTAATACAAATGGATGTTAATGGTGCATTTCAAGGTACAAATCTAAGTACAATATATACATGATACAGCGTGAATTGATACTAATAAAACACTATGAGGAAAAAATTATGGAAACAATAATTTACATTTCATAACAACAGTTATTGCTGTAGATAAGAATTATGTAACTTAGATACTTGCCCCCTTTGTCTGCCGTTATGCACTTAAATGACACATATAAAGAAAATAATCCCAGAGCCTTTAGGATAGGAAATAGCTCACTTCACAGTGCCCTTCAATAGTGACAGAAATCCGTTACACAAATTCAGATTGAGCAGACTGTGCTCCCCAAACACTACTGGCTTCAATATGTATTGACGACATTAAGGACGAAGAGAAGAAAAATTGTACAAATAAATCAAAAGAAAAATTATACATCATCTTTGCACATGTTACAAAATGCCTTATGTAGTTGCTGTTGCTTGGAATGTAGGAAAAACCATCACTGATTTGTTTTTCTTTCTTTTTTGTTTGCATCATCAGCGTTGCACACTTACTGGTGATCTTTTGAATACCAGGGTTGGTTTTTTTGTTGTTGTTTTTTACTATCCTTCTTACAACTTGCAGTTGCCATTGATTTGAAAACATTTCAACTTATCAACAATCCTTTATTGGAAAATTTTTAATTTGTCTGCAATCTGACGAAGTTAATACTACTTGAAAGATCAAGATCTAAGCCCCGTTGTCCTACTTTCCATTCTAAGGTGAACGAGCCATCAATAATTAGGCTATCTTTCAATTGCAAACCAGGAGTAAACGAAGTCTGAATTTACAAAAAGATAACAGGAATAGGAAAGTTTACAGTGTTCTAGCAACCACATTGACGACCAAAATTACCTCAACATAGGCAAATGCTGATTTTCCATCTGTATTCTGGTTACCTAAATACTTACATCATTTATAGGCCTACTTAACAAAAAAATAAATGCTAGTATAAGAGGAATACCACTGATGCTTAACTTTTAACAACAAAATAATAAAATATACATCATTGGAACCAAAAAGAGAGTTATAAAATCAGATAATAGAGCACAAAAGAAGATCATAGTTTGTACATGGTCAGAACTGATTGATGCACTTTGAAAAGTCATGTCGTTTAGGCCTATACTTAATGAGAACAAGAACAATATAGGAAGCCAGCTGTCTTGAGATTTCATAGAATCAAAATAATCAACAAGTCTAGAAACTGAATATTGAAATTAAAATACACAACAAATAACATTCATCAATCAAGCTATCTTACTTGATTTTGTGTCTATGACCTTTTCATTTACTACATTGTCCTATTGATTTGTGTCCCCTTAATGCTTCCTCACCAACACAATGAAGAGAAATGATATTGTGCACATTTCTTTCGTTGAAAAGGTATCATACAAAGCTTATGGCAGATAAACATAAGACTCCATTCCCTGCTGTGCAAAACAATATAAACTTTGTATTGTACAAATAAAGAAGCCGCAGAGCTTGCATTATAAAGTTAAATAATATGTATGTATGTACAAATTGTAAGCCTCTGGTTTGGTAAAAATGTGAGGTGCATATTGGAGAACCTTAAGTCACTGGTGGTAGCACATTGATAAAAAAAAAAATACTGGTACAGTTGAATCTGCTCAAGTGACCACCTGAGCAAGACGACCACCTGCACACCCAAATTGCATTTCTTCTATTTATTATCCCTCTCTAAGATGACCACCTGTCTTAAAAGACCAGTTTTCTTCTCTACATTGGATGGTCAACTTAGACAGGTTTAACTGTTCAAGGATTATAGTGGACAATTTAATCCTTTCTGTCCCTTTAAGTGAATTGCCAAAGGTAGAGGACATATATTGTCAATGCTTGTGTCCATCCTGAACAGAATTCTCTTTTGACGACCAGCAATTTAGATATAAGTTATTTGAGAAATGAGGCCGGCAAAATTTACCTCAGATATTGCAAATTTCGGGAAGTGACTGTAAGCACAATTAATTTTTGGAAAAGATACCACAGGCCATGATTTCTACATTTCTCTCTACCTTTAGTAATTGTCTCGACTGTAGACAGAATACCAATTGTAAACAGGAATTTTATTCACAATTGTCATACGGAATTCTTGGAATTAAAGCAATCGACCATTCAAAGGTAAAGAAACAGAGAAAAAGAAAAGAAAAACATCAGGCCTAACCAGGAAAACAAAAGGTTTGCACTTTGCATCTCTGCCATTTCCATTTTCTTCTGAATTCTCACACTATAAGTTACTGATATTTCTCTGTAGTGAATGATTGGGTTTTCCTACGGTGGGAACAGACACCCTGTGTATCACTATTGTCTTTGTGCCATTGATACATTTTTATCTTAAATACAACTGAATAATAGGCCCATGGGCTCTCTTGTTTAGATGAGTTCTTGTTTTTTCCGTACGGAAGGAGTTAAGACATTAAACGGTGACGAGCATTTATTATTTATTTCCACCATTAGATTATCCAAATTCAAACATCATGAAAAGGCTTGTAGGCCTACGAATGATTGAGAATGAGATTTTATGTGTTTCTCATACTAAACTAAGATGGCAAATTCCAGTGAAACAGACCACCACTAAAACCTAAGAATTTGGACATTGATATGTTGAATCTTTTCATAGTTCCTACCTAAATTTTGTCTGCCTTTCACACTCACAACAGTAAATAAGAAGAAACACGTCTCCTTTCATTCAAAAGTTTTAATCCACGTCATTCATTTTCAAGAGATGAAATATCAGTAGTGGCTGGAAATCACAGTTGTAAGGCACAATAATCATTCACCAATTGTTTTCTTTGATAGCAAGAGATATATATACAAAAGTGTACTGACTTTATCATAGTATCTTGATCATTTTATCTTCAGTACTGAGGGAGAAATGCTAATCAGGAGTACTGAGTCTTTATACATGTGCACAATCAAAATTTTTTGTGCTTGAAATAGAAAAAGAAGTATCATATAGCCTTCATACCATTTGGATTATTCATATACGCGCTATGGCAATACACATACTCATCCCCTGTAAAAACCTATCAAATTTGTTGATGAAATCCTATTTTCATAATAATGCTTTGACTTTTTCTTTTTCAAAGTCAGAAAAATTTCTCAAATAGATATGGAATGACAAATAGTTGACTTTGGTGGTTTTCAAAATCCACAATCAGATTTATTAATCTTTACCCACTTCTTCAATTTTTCATTTCGTAGACGGCAGAAGACATATTCATTACATAAGCTCTTGAAAACACCATTGACAGACACAAAACTACTTTCTGTTTACAGTAAAGCTACTACAACGCAGCTTACCTTCAAGGGATAAGAAAGACATACTCTACAGCCATGGAACATCGTAGCCTTATTTTAGCAATGGCTGTCAAGCTACAATATTATTTAAAACCTGTGACCACAGAAAGCACACATTGTAACATGTGGTTGTTATATCCATGGTGCGTTGTAGTAAGTGGATTTTCATAAATAGTAAATTGTAGCATGTGGATGTTATATACTTAACTCAGGATTGTACTGTGCAATGCAGCAATTAAGACAGTTCTCTCTGATTATTCAAACAATTATCCATTGAGTAGTACAAAACAATCATGAGCAATTTAAGAAAAGCATACCATTTCAACCAAATTTTATACAACATGATTTTTGACAACTTTCACACAACATCCGTCCATTTTACAGCACGCAGGCTATGACTTAATTGGCAAAAAGGCAACGGTCGTCTCATCGTAAACACCATTTCCTCTAGTTGGGGCTAGTTTTTGCTCAACAACGACATGCTCTAGCTCCGTGTCCTCTCTGCCAATGTCTGCCAGGTAGCGTTTCCTGTCTGCTGGCTGTGCGGGGCCCCAAGACTTATCTGGCTTTATGAGATGCCTCAGACGCTGGGGACGATAAGAGAAATATATGATTACTCGCTACACAAAATCATTTTCTTATCATAAATGCTTCTGCTTTCCTCAATTCAGTGAAACACAAATAAAACATGCACAGGACAACGAGGCCTCACTTGTTACAAGAGAAAATAAAATCCCCATCTTTTGGTTAAAGTACCTCAGATATGAGATCTCAGACAAAATGGGGACACTGAGTCATTTTGATCATCTTGTTATATCTGAGTTTCACTGAATCAATATGTAAATTTAAAAAATGTAAAGTAAATCAAATTCTCCTTTCATTATATTTTAATTGTATAGAAGTCTCCTGTGGCTGCACAATGAGGCCATCATTTTAAAAGATTTTCTAAGACTCCAACTCCATCCACCAGAGATGGACATGAAAATAATTTCCAACTTTAATTCGATGGGAAAACATAAAAAAGACCACCAAGGACCGTGAAAAATGGAAGGCAACTGTTTTGGCCCTATGCTCCACAAGGAGAAACTGAAGCAATTTCTCTCATTGTGCTATTTACTGGGGGGGCTTTTTGTTGGTTTTTGGTTTAACACCCATTGCAACACAGTAAGATCATTTAAGAGGCAGGACCTTCAAATTTTACATCCATGTCCGATAGGATGGGGATCGGAGCCATGAAAACTCTGTAAATATCCCAGTGAACCTCCAAGATATTCGAACCCATTTGTAGGCGCCCAGGCTACTGCTCAGTCACAGATGCCCCCCCCCCCCCCCTCCTTTACTGAGTTGGGGGAGAAACCAAGTTCTGGTACTCACAGCCATAAAAGATCCTGGGGTGGATATGATCTGAACCACAGCAACAACAGGAATTGGCAGGATAGAGATGATGCCCATAATCCAGCCAATGGCAATGGACCACTCCGGGTAGTTGTAGTCGTCACCGTACGTCACTGGGCCCAGGGTCGCAACACTGAAGATCCAGATGAACTGGAGGAAGAGAGGAAAAATGGAATCCAATATAATACATTGTGATGCATTTCTGAAGGGATCAATCAAAGATGCACTATCATTGAGATAAGTTACAGCCAGGGCCTTCAAGTTTAGCTCAAGGTATATCACCTGTGCTCCAATTTTCACCCATTGTCCCTTTTCACCCAACTTCTGGGAATCTAGTGTTAAATCATGTAGGCTACATGTAGGCCTACTCCTGTGTGTTCGTAAGTGGTTGAAAATTTAAGCAACCTAGATATAATACTTCTTACCGGGAACCAGGAGAAATAAACTATGTTGTGTCAAGAGTGTGTCTTATCCCACGTAAATTTTAATGTGGTGCACGTCTTTGGGTTCAATATTGAGTTGGTATAACAATTAGTCCACCATATCACATCACAAATTGAACCACACGATTGATGCAATAGGTACAAGAGAATTTTCCATTCAGTTTCTTTGATACAATCTATTTGAGAGCTTTCCAAAATCACAGAAACAGCATCTTAGCAAATGTTGAAAATGGCTTATAGGCTCTCTTCTCGAGATTTTCCATTCATGAACATAGCAGCACGTTTACATAAGCAAATAATAGGCCTACTAAGTTAGAAAAAAGAATCTGGCCTCAAATAATTTAATTAAAGAAAGCAAAATATCATGAGATGCATGAATTATTGTTACAACTCAATGACATCACAAGCGGAGCACAGCAACTTACTTCTAGGAAGTTAAATAATTATAACAATATAAAAGAGAAAACTTTTAAGAGACATAGCTTAAGAAGAACAAAACGAATTCCTACACTTTCCATTGAGAAGTTGGAAAGCAAACAAGGTAGTTATTGGATTAAAACTATACGACCTACCAAAATGATAAGAGGTGTAACGTATTTCCACATGTACTTCCACCAGAAATGTGGCTCGTATCCAATCATAAGGGCAATGTCCTTGTACAACCGGTCAACACCTGAAATAAAGAAGTAAACATTCCTTTGATTACCACTAACAACTGAATAATCATGACTATGAAAAGAAAAGAGAAAAAGGCTGAGGGTGGGGTGGAAGAGGAGGTAAAAAGAAATCCTCTCCAGAAAGAATAAGTTGAAATAAAATAATGCATGTTATGCATTTAGGATCAGGTATCTATATATAAAATTAGTTGTTAAAAATATTTAATTGAAAGTGATAATAATCAGATGCAAGGATCTGATATCAAAATGAAAAAAAGATTTCAGGCATGGCATTACAAGTGGATTTTTTGTTTAAAAGACTTTAAACAGAATTGAGTATACTGAACGATGGATAAAAGCCCAACTTACCATAACACCATGAGAGAGCAATGCACTCAGTCATTGAGATGAGCATAAGAGAGAAGCTGGCGCAGTACCAGTCCATGATCTGCAGCACGTAGATTCCTCCCTGGAAACAATGGCAAAAAACAATGAGCCTTTAATAATGTGAATAGAATGTAATGAACATTTCCATATTTTAATGTTTATAGTTTATTACAATATAATCTCATCATGACAAAGGTCTATACACAAAGACATACAAATTTATGTGTGTTTATAATTCTCATAAATCTTTGTGCATTTCCATTTACTAAATAAAATGTTCAATGCATTTTGAAGTATTATATTACTTCTAAAACTTAATGGCACAGGTGTATTCATAATAAAACAAAACAAATTTATTTGCACATTATTATAAATCTCTGCGAAACGTATTTCTCATGCAGCCAGTCTGGCTACAGGCATGTCAGTGCTTTAACTGTAGCACACAAGTAAAACATGATATTTAGTAACTGTTACATTAGATTTTTCTTTTTTGCCTGGTCCATAATCACATTGATGATTTCACCTATAGGCCTATACTCTGCAAAACTGGCTCCTTCTACTTAAGCCTACAATTTAAGCCGTAATAAACAAGTAAACTTCCAGGATATCACAGGTATACAACACATTTGTCAAGTTTTAATAGGCTAATAAACCATATAAAACGGTAACAGGGATCATACTTCCATCATCATAGAATGAAGCATGAACAAATTTTCACTAGTCCTCGCAGTAAATCAAATGCGGAGGTCCCAAAATCACATCCTGGCAGGTTCACCGATATTTTTTTCGGAGTTTTAATAGCTCAACCATCATTCTATCAGAGATAGACCCAAACTTCGGAACTTCTGCCTCTGAGATAAAGTAGGCTAAAGTTCTGTAAGGGGCATTATTCCAAAACCAACTGAACAAACGAAAATTATTATGTTTTGAGAAATCGATGCGGTAAGAGGAAATAAGGTATTTCTGTCAACCCTTCATTGTCTCCTTCTCACCTGTGTGATGCAAGGCATTCCCAACAGGAACTCCACAAAGCATGCCAGAGCTGTAATGAGAGTCTTCTTGTTCCTCAGGTACTGAGGGTATTCATCAATGATACCACTCAAGATTGTCTCAAACATTCCGAACTGCAGGAAAGAAAATTAGATTTCATTAATACAAATCAAAAAGAAAAAAATATCCTTTGCCTGAATGTGTATTCATAAATCATCCAATTCTTCAATGAAACATGAAAGCCACAAGTCATCACTTTCTTTTTAAAGAATAAAGTAGAGCCTTAAATGTGTGATATTTCCAACCAAATTACTTGCACAACTTTATTAAAAATTCCCAAGCTTTGATACCGACTTGCCTTTCATAAACAGAGATTGCCCTTTCATCACCATATGTGGCCTAATGTCAGCCAAAGTTTTGCCATTTTCGTGACATGAAAGTGATGACTTGAGCAGTGCAGTTAGAATATTACAGGTGCATGCCAGGTGTATCAGGGTCAGGTGTTGTCATGGGGCACAACATCAGGAGGCCATGCCTTAGATTGACATGTTAACCTAGTCGTTTTCCTTACAAAATCTATGAATATTCATAAGTGAACCATCATATTTGCATATGAATACAGTGTAGGTTTACTGTAATGACAACTTCTTAGATTAAGTTTTTTTTATGTCTACCTACGTCATCCCATTTAGGAGTCTCAGTAAGATCTTAATAATCTTGAAGAATACTTTACAGATTTTGAAATGGAAACAAGTAGACTGTGGCTTAAAAAAATCGTAGGCCTATACTTCGTTCTTCATCTTTGAAGTAGAGATGGGCTCTTCTCTCCTATTATAGTTTTTCATCTTTCACAGTTTGACTAAAGTCATTTCTACCCAAATTACATGTAGGCCTACATGTATTAGAAAATTACGAGGAGACTCTCAATGAAATTAACTAACACAATAATGTTTTTGGTAAGCCTATCTAGCACGTAGTTATGTTACAAATCTTAATTCATGTAAAAATTTAAGTTGAAGGCAGCATGTTGGTACATCCAAAAGCATGCTTGCCTATGAAGGCATCTACTACTTCAGTGGGCTGCAATCATTTAGACCTACCCTACAAAGAAATATGTATCTAATATGAATGTTTTATGTACGTCCTATTTGCTTTGAACTGTTTGGGTTGTTGTTGTTGTTTGTTTGTTTGTTTGTTTTTGGGGGGGTTCCCCTAATTTTTCATTTTTAATCTTTTACTCTCACAAAAAGAATACAGTATAGCCTAAAGGCATGGCCCCATGAGACTGAAAGTGTAGGGTAGTTGAAATATTGTGAAATGGATGAAAGGAGGGTGGGGGGAGGGGGGGGGGGAGAATTCAAATCTGGCAACACAACATGAAAGAAAATTATCATTTAAATATAGGCTAACCTCAGTTCCAAAACAGTGTCAATGAGGGGAAAATTTCATGTTTCTTTTGAGCGAGATGAATATTGCATATAACGACGATGTTTCAGAAAAATTTACATAATAGGGCTACTCTAAATTGATGAAATGTATGATGAGTATAAAACTGTTAACTTGCAATTTATATTCTTGCATGTGACTGGGGTTTTTTTTTCATTTAATTCTACAGGACACATGGAAAGTGGTGTCCTAGTTTAATTCAATTCACAGTAAAAAGTTATACCTCTGTAAGTCTGAAAAGGTGACTGTAAGCATCATGAAACACAAAAATATATCTTTTTGTAAGTTCACAGTTCTTACAAATGGCAAATTCAAGAGCCTATAACACTTAAACTTTACACGGATCTAAATTCATGAAAAAGCCATGATTGTGTGACATAATGAAGTAGCTAAACAGAATGGGATGAGAAGACAAACGCAAAATGCAATATGATGATAACAACAGTGAGGTATGTTGGCACACAAATTCTAAACTAAGTAACAGTTCAAGGAAAACCTAAGGCAAGCCTGTTGAGAAGAAAATGTGGAACCGCAGCCTCCAGATTGCGTCGATCTTCCAAATTTCGGCCATATATTTCCGTCCTTGCAGAAGAATTGAAAAACATTGTGGACGATATTTTATATCAAAACAATGCAATCAGTTTGTTACTACCCCAACCCTTCTAGAAATCCCATTTATGACTGGCATAGCAAAGACAAAAAAGGAAATCATAACTGACACAAAAAAAATTGACCACCCTCTAGAAACCCAAAATTTTCAGGCTATTGCAACTCTATTACCACTGCCTCCATTTTTATTAAGAGTTACCCCTTAATGTGATTAAACAGTCCTATCAATTCTCATCCCATACCTTTGGTCTTGATGTTACTAACAAGTTACATTACTCACCCATAAAATACAATAAGCCCTATATATTTTCTCCGTACATCTAGATGTTTTACCCTCTTACAGTTTTAACTCCCACTCGATGCATTGTCAAAATAATCATCATGTGCAGCCAAATATGTATGGTAGTCATTACAAATGTGAGAAATAAAAAAAATGGAAATTATTATTATGTAAGAAGGCCTACCAGGTAACTTTATGTAGACCATAAGAACATAAATACCGGGTGTCAAAAAAAAAAGGGAACCCTCTAAAAGTTTAATAATTTCCTCATTTTATAATCAATTTCTTTCAAAGTTGGCATGTCATTGGTAAAGCCAAGGGGACAAATTTGTGTGAAGTTTCATAGAGATTAAGACAGTTTTGTAGAGGTTATCGCCATTTCTGTTACCCCTATGATTACTGGGTGCACGCGCAAAATGACGTCTTGCTTTGGGGAAGGCTGGTTTGAGTTCAGCAATAG
>JAUKPP010056613.1:4693-26934 GCA_032273245.1 Phyllaplysia taylori | reverse complement strand
TAGATTCAGACAATACAATCAACTAAATTTCCATATTTTGGTCAATGCGAAGGGTTTTCCCTTGCAGCCACACATATATGATAATACATATATACTTTTATCAATGTTAATGACATTTTGTTCTCAATGCCCTTGCATAATATTGATTTGATGACAAATTGTTTTATTATCTCTCGTACACACATAGTTTAAGATTTTATAAAGATGGTGATTTGTGACCCAACTAATGTTTCTATTTGGATTAAAATCATCAGAATTTAGGCACGTTCACGTTGTTTTGTACTCTGCTGTTTGAGCTCTCTCTTTATTTGTAATTGCTAAATGCATGTCGCTATGTCAGATTGATGGTTAGGGCGGAGTAAGGGGCGCTGGGACTTGGCTGGGAGAAAAGGGGGGCAGTGGGCGAAAACAGTTTGAAAACCACTGCCCTAAATGATCGATATGGCTTCAGTAATAAAGTCTGGAGCCTGAACCGAAAAAGGACCTGTTTTTTTTTTTATTGTAATAGATGACTGCTCAGCATCTGCAATTCTGCAGACATTTCTTAGCACATTATATTTTCTTTTACCAGTTGTGATACTTTATCTTAGTTTATTTATAATGATTTACAGAAGGGATTTTGTGAACATTGGACTGTTAATGCTAAGACGAGGTCAATATTGTGCACTGACCCTCTCTTATATGAATGCATATTAGGATTCAATTGAATTATGCTTGTTTGGGCAGATGACAAGACCAGGAGTAGGAGCAGGAAAAACAACAGCAAAGATGAGGAGGAGGAAGATGATGAAGAAGGTGAAGAAGAGGAAGAAGGAAATGAGAATGGCAACAATGATTCCAGGCGCTCCTCCAAGAGACTCAACAAGAGAGAGAGAGAGCCCCCTGTAACAAAACAGTACTCGCTGAGAGAGCACAAGCCAAGAACAGTTCTATACAAAGCCCCTGTAGAAGGTAAATGCTTTATTCACATTCTGCTTTTGCGAATAGCTTGACTTGCACTTTGTCCTTTTGCTTTACAAGCAGCTAGGCAGCTGTGTATTGATGTAACTAGGTCTTAGACCCGGAACATCTGACAAAAGCTTGAAAGATAACAGGCATCATGGTAATAGTAAGTTCACAGCCATCACTAATGCATACCCAAGTTGCATGGCTTGTTTGTTTTTTGGGGGGTTATTTTAATTACTGTTTGTCAGTGGATAAATTGCTGTTGGAGTGATTTGCAACCACCTGATGATATTTTTTTTATACAAGAGAAACAAAAAGGATTGTTTTTTCTCTGGTAAGAAATAAACTCGAATCAGTTTTAGATCAAGCCAAAGTTGGTATAGATCAAGGAAAATTCATGGAAACCCTTTTTTAAAAAAAAGGAGTTATGGGAAAGAAATTCAGTTTAAAAAAATAACCTCACATGTAAAAAAAAATTATGGGTTATGAAATTCAAAATGAAATGTTAAACTTATTTTTAATGATTCTTTGTTTTTAAAGAGAGAAAAGTTTCAAAGTTGTATTGCGACTTGTTTTACACAAAATGATCATACTTGTTGCAATGGACAAGCCTACAAAAATACTGAATTGCCTCTACCCGTATCCACTTTCTTTATATCTTCATGCAGAGAGAAGAATTCGTAGAACTGACCACTCTATTTTTGCTTCAACACCGACCAAGAAGAGTACAAATCAGACTTATATGTCTCCGGCTCAGAGGAGAAACAAAAGGTATGGTTTTTATGTTTGTAAACAATTCAGCATACAATCGAACCTGTCCAAGACAACCACCTAATGTCGAGAGAAAATAGGTTGTTATAGACAGGTGTGCATCTTAGAGAGTAATAATATAGAAAAATATAATTTGGCAGTCGATGGGAAGTGATCGTTTTATACAATTGGTCGTTTGAGCAGGTTCAACTGTAGTTTTCATTTCTGTGCCTTATTTAGTTCTGTTGTTCTTATTAGCTTCCTAATTTTGGATGTAATTCTTTTTTTTTTATCACTTCACTATAGTGTTAATGATGCTATTAGAAGTAAAAGAACGTTGCTGCCATTGGTGTAATGTTAGGCTTTTCACCTGTCATGCGGAAGACCCGAGTTCAATACTCTTTTATGTCTTATGAATTTTATGACATACAATCTCCCTCTTTCATGAAAACGTTTAAATTCTCTATCTTTTTTTTCTTTTCATGAATTACATTGGTAAGACCAAGACCTGGATGAATTTCCCCTTTGCCCTGGCAATAGACATTTCAGTTGCTATCTCTGTAAAGCGCCTAGGGCTTACATTGTGGGGATAGTGCGCTGTATAAATATTCTATATTATTATTATTATTATTACTTTATGTAAATGGGCTTAATACTTTGGCATCGCTTTGAACCTTGAATTGGTACAGTAGTAGTAGTAGGTGACAAAACAAAAATATTTATTATTTCTTTCTGCAAAAATTCATGTCTCACTAAATAGAGTAGAATCTCACTAAAAAACATTTGAAATCTCACTAAATTTTCCTTTTGACTGTCAGCAACTCTGCAGTAAAATGTAATTACCAGGATAGTGATAGGGCAGAAAAATCAAGTGCATGGAGATCAAAATTCTTCTCCCTCACTTTTTTAAGTCATGGAATTCATTGTAGCTCTGTCTCCCACAGAAAACGCTCAGCATTCCACTCAGACTCGAGCTCCACCTCAACTTCATCAGATAGCGAGAGTAGTGATGAGAAAAAGTTCAAGCACAGAAAAAGCAAGAGCCTGGTCAAGGCAAGGAGCAGGTCAGTGACTCTTGTTGCCCGTTTATAGAAAAATTATCCCTAGCCTAAGAGAGGGTGCAAATGAGAAAGGGGGAATTTCAGCTTGTGTTCAATGAGAGCTTTATAGAAGAGTGACTCAATCTGCCCAGGCCACAAATCAATGGACTTTTTACTGATTCAACTGCGTAGGTGGATATTTTCATTGTATTTTCCAATCATCTGCAATTTTCTCTTTTCTTTTTCAGAATGATGCCTATGAATTTCTCATCAAATGCTCAGCCACCCTCGGGAGTAATTAAAGACAGAGTTAAATCGGGAGCTAGTCTTGCAGATGTAGAGCCCATGCAAATAGACAGAAATGTAAGTGAAAAACTTGCTTCATATGGCATATATGTGTGCTCACAGATTTCTCTTTTACCCTTCAAGACACAAACTGAGATACTTGTGTCTTGACTCAACAGTCAGAGCAGATTGTGTAGAGAAGAGATCAATACTTTCATCACATTCATCATGTCAGGTGACCTTAGTACTGCCATTGGAATGTTTTGCTTCTATTTTATATCAGGGTGACTGTCGGGCTCTTGTTTCCAGGGACCCTCTTGAAAAACCCTTGAATTTAATGAATACCTTTGATCCACTTAAAAAAACTGGAAGCGAATAAAATAATAACCGTGTCGCTAAAAAGCCACTAGAAATATTTTTTTTCCAGCTCTTTTCATGATCTAGGAAATGAAAATGAGCCCCTTGAAGCCTGGGTTTGGTTTGGGTTTTTTTCACTTTGGTAGTCACCCTCTTGTACTTGGTGCATCAAATTATGAACCGTCCTTGAAATTACCTGTCAAGCTGTCATTTGTACTGAAGTATAAGATTGATTCATAGATAAGACTGAATTTAGCCCCTTGAAAAGGGCGCTGTTTTGTCATTAGCCATTTATCTGATGCTCTGATTTTTAGGTACTGTTTTACATTGATGGTATCAAACTGTTTAACCTTGGTATTAATGGAATTAAATCTGCTGTTTGCCAGGTAACTTTCAGCAGCATTGGAGGACTGGATAAATATATCCGAGAACTGAAGGAGATGGTTGTTTTCCCGCTGTTGTATGACAAAGTGTTTCAGCATTTTAAAGTGGACCCACCCAGAGGAGTGCTGTTTCATGGACCACCAGGTATGGGGGATTCTCAGAGCAGTAATAAAGAGGTTTTTGGAGCTTCAGGAATTAGGACAGGTCTTGAAGACTATGAGGAGCATATTACTTCTTTAATGGGTTTTTGAAAAGGTTTTGCTCGGTGGATATTTTACATTTTAAAACTACTTTTCATATTTATTTTGTTTTATCACTTTTTTTCTTTATCCCTGTTACTCGTTCCACCCACCCACCCTTCCTCTTTTTTTTCTCACTTTTTTATAGATAATAAAAAATAAAAAAACATTGATTACAGGCAAGTATACATCATTCGAAATTTGTATGCTTCTTTTTTCTATCAACTTGAGGGTTATTGTAAAGAACTAAGAACTACCACACCGTGAGACAATGTAAACATTGTGACCTTGATGTGTCTTGTTTCTATCCGGCCACCTTTATTCTTCTTGTTCAGGCACAGGAAAAACATTGGTTGCAAGGGCGTTGGCTAATGAGTGTTCTCAGGGTGATCGGAAAGTGGCATTCTTCATGCGCAAAGGTGCTGACTGCTTGAGCAAGTGGGTTGGAGAATCAGAGCGGATGCTGAGACTTCTGTTTGATCAGGTGAGACATCTACAGTGGTATTTATCTCTGATGTTGTCACTTTATTGGCTTGTTGATACAAACAAACAAGTTTAGGTGGGTTTTTTTTTTTAGGTTAGGCTGTAGTAATATATTTCTCTTGTTTCAGGATGGATGGGCTTTACCTATCTACAGGAAGGGAATTTAGAGTGTCATGGTGATGGTTATATTATTTTGTCAAGTCGTCAGATGTGTGAATATTGTATGTTATCTGCCTAGAAGAAAACATTTGTAAGTCAGCTGAGTTTATTTGTTTGTTTTTTTACTTTTTTGCTTCAGGCATACCAGTACCGTCCCTCCATAATATTTTTTGATGAGATTGATGGCCTGGCTCCGGTGAGATCCAGTCGTCAGGATCAGATTCACAGCTCAATAGTGTCCACTCTGCTGGCCCTCATGGATGGGGTTGATCACCGTGGGGAGATTGTGGTCATCGGTGCCACCAACAGAATTGACGCACTAGATCCAGCGCTCCGCCGACCAGGGCGATTTGACAGGGAGTTCATGTTTCCTCTACCTTCATTAGAGGTTTGTAACATTCCATCTATGGGGATCCATTAAAATTTGCAACGGTCATTTACAAAACTAGTTGTGTCTCTACATTTGTTTGGGATTGATGGAAGGCATAAATACCATTAGAATTTGCCAGTCCTCTCTGTGTTATGATGAGTTTTCTAAATCAAGGGTCAACAGATGAAAGAATAATTTGTACTTGGAATTGTTGATCAAGTCTAAAGCTAGTAGTTTTTCTTAAAGCAATAGTTTTACTTGCCTAGATATTTATGCATGGTCTGTTATGAGATGGCCCTCTCTAAGCTTTTGTCCTTTTACTTGTAAATAAAGACAATGTGTTCTTTTTGACAGGCACGCAAACAGATTTTAAAGATTCACACTTCTGGCTGGACTCCAAAACTGAACGATAACTTTGTCTCAGAACTGGCTGAAAAATGTGTGGGTAAGTAATAACTTTATTTACATTTGATTTGTTCCCTTGCGACAGTAGAATCTTGATGTGACATACTACCTTCATCAGACCTGGGTTCCCCTGTGTTGTTTTTAGAAAGCTAAAATACACACGTTGCAAGTATATTTTTCTCCCAACTTAAAAAGAATAGTGACATTATTCATTGCTTTAACGATGAGAGGGTCATCTGTACATGGAAAATACGTAAAGATGACCACAGAACCTCAGACCATATGTGCTTCACTCATATGGGTCAAGTGGAGCTAATTTCACCAGTATAGCATAGTCTTTCTATTTTCCCTTTAGTTTTCCTTTAGATTCTGCATTTTGTCATCTCTGTGTAAGTTCAAGCATAGACTACTATAGTGTCACATGATCTCAACAGGCTACTGTGGGGGGGATCTCAAGGCTCTGTGCACTGAGACAGCTATGCTTGCCTTACGGCGACGCTACCCTCAGATCTACACCAGCAATGAGGCTTTGCAACTAGATGAGACCTCCATCAAAGTGTCTGCCAAGGATTTTTTCGAGTAAGTAAAGTTTTTACATCTTGGTCTCAATGCCTTTTATTCCATCTGTGATTGGGGTGGGGGATCTCTTTACAATTTTATCATACTTAAAGATACAAATTTCTGACTTGTGTACCAAACATCAGGATTTTTTTTATAGCTAGCTGTGCCCATTTCTGGGTGCAAGATTGCCAGCCGGCCGGCAAATTCAACCCTCTAACTGGCACCTTGCCGGCAAAACCGCGTCGCCGAGATTTGAAAAAATATGCGTAAAATATCAGGAAAAAAATGTCGCGTCGTAAATCTTGCAGGCAAATGAAAATTTGCCTTCCTGGGTTGCAGGCTTTTTGGGGGCTGTATGCTTGCACCCATGTGCCCATTCCGTAGTTGGTAAAATTCCTCTTGGAGAAACATAATTGGTCTATTTGTGAAGTTTTAGCAAATTTTCTGTTGTCTGTTCACAGTGCAGTACACAAAATCATCCCCACATCGCGACGAGCTGTGAATGCCCCAGCTCGAGCCCTCGCTGCCCGTGTGTGTCCACTACTACAGCGTCAGTTAGATGGGGTCATGTCGCAGCTCATTGACACCTTCCCTCCTTGTCTGGCACAGAGCTCCTCTCTAGATGCTCCAGGTAGTTGTGCACATAGTCTTGTACATGGGAGAAAGGTGACATGTACCAATACATCAGAACTTGTTTGTTACGGGGTTTTTAACTGTAGGTGTTATATAAATTCCCTTTTAACCTTGTAGAGGAAAACTTGTCAAAATTTCTCTCATGAGGGCAATTTTGGTACAAGAAAGTGTTGGGTTTTTTTTTTATTTATCTCATCTCATAATGTCACCACAGCAAAATACAACACAAAATAAAATGTCTGTGGTGTTATTTCTGAGGCAAGCTCCTTTGCTGCTCCTATCCCACCCAGTCACAATATATTAAAACAAGGATCATTCTGGTGGGACAGCTGTATTACTTTTTTTGTATTAGCTTTAGCAATGTGGGGACAAGCATCCAAAATGGGTTTGTCATTCAAAACACTATGTGTGTCCCTGTTGGAAAAGCCAACAGAAGTTGCTGGAGATACCATTTAGGTGCAGGCCCACAAAATCAAGTTTCAGCTCAGATGTCAGTTTTCAGTTCCCCTCAAAGTATTGTTCCAACATAAGTACTACATCTAATATTGATACCTCCAAAACAAGTTGGTGGCTGGTCAGCTAAGAAAATTGTTGATGGGGATGTGTTCCTGCTTTTTCCCTTTAGACCACACATTTGTGTCCATGGGCTGTGAAATCAGGTTCTGGTCAGTTTTTATACATATGACAGAAAGTTTAATGGACAAGGTTCAATATGATACCAATAATAATGGTGATTTGCTTATCTTTAAAGATGTGCTCCTGCAAAAAAGAAATGTTTGAAGGATGGATATCAGTCTCGTCACTGCAAATAGTCAAAGCCTCAAGTAGCACCTTTTTTTTTATGACTTTGCAGTTTCTATATCTTGGTTGTTGTTTGTTTTTTTTGTTTTTTTTATATCTTGTGTATATATTTCTCCATCAGCAACTTCCAGTCAAGTACAAGCCGTGACAGAAAATGGGGCTATATGGGACGAGTTTGCCAGTGATGAAGAAGAAGATGCCCCCTCTATATTTGTACCTCACACTTCTCAGAAAGGCAGCAAGGCAGCTAAAAAGCACTCATTTGAAGCATCCAGCAGCTCTGGAATTGTGCCAACCTACCTCAATTTCACCAGGTAATTCATCTTGAGATATTTTTAAACAAATCTCCAAATTCTGGTCCTGCAGTTGAGACCAAGTCTTGTTGTGTCGTGGTCAAACTAACCGGAAGTGGATTTGTCATAATGGCAGGGTTGAATCTGAATGTTTTGATCAGATATATACAGTAGAACCTGCATAAGTCAATATTGCTGGGACTAGTGAAATCATGTCAAGTAAAGAGAAAGTCAACTTATGCGATGTAGTAAGAAAAAGTTGAAAATTCCAAATCATGTTGAGTTAACAGATGTCAAGATATGTGGGGTCTGCTGTATCTGATGGGTAAAATCAGTCACTTTGTGTCTTTAACATACTTGCCAAGGAACAGATAGTAAGAATGCATTCCACAACTTAAAAGTAAGTTCTTGCTTGGGTGTGGGGTCAGCCACCAATGGAAATGATCAAATTGCTTGACCTGTTAAAACTAGCGAGATACTTTCTGCACAGTTTGAAAGCTCCTCACAGCCAAAATTTGACATTGACTCAATTTGACTGGTTGCACATTTTTAGGGGTTTATTTTTGTTTCTACTCTGGGTGCTCAGATGGAGAAAAAAAATGTTCAAAACCTTCCTAACAGCCTTTGTTACCAGTTCAGCAATCCTTAGTATTTGCTTTTCAGTCAGATTTGTGTTGTGCAGTGGTCAGTGAACAACCATCAGCCTTCACCCTATCAGTCTTGCTTCATAGAAACTGTTGAGAGAACATGTACACATTTGTTGAGAGGCAATAAAAACTTAAAAACTATTTCATTGATATAATTTTTACCTACAAAAATTGTGTTTATAGCGGTATTTGGCTCTGTAGGACAGGATTCATACATGGGAACAATCTTACATTTATATAATGAAAATTGGATTTCACATAAGCCAGTTTTTAAGGCGACCTAAGTTATAAAAAAGAGATGGGTTCTTAGACATAAACCATGATTGGATGGAATCCTCTTCAGATTTTCTGTTGGTGTTGAATAGCACAGGGGTTTTTTCTTGGCCAGCTGTACCCATCTTCATTTACTGCAGATACATTTGCAGTTTTCTTGTGTTTCCAGCTATGCCACTAGCCGTCCAGCCACTTTCCGTCCTCGTATGCTGCTAGTAGGCACGAAAGGTCAGGGCCAGACCACGTACATTGCTCCAGCTGTGGTCCACAAGATGGAGAGTCTACCTACGCATGTCCTAGACCTACCAACTCTCAACGCCAACAGTGCAAAGACCCCTGAAGAGTCATGTGCTCATGTAAGCTGCTTTGCAAACTTCTCTGTGCCTTTCCCTTTCGCAAGTGGTGGGTGCTTTGGTCTGATCTTCTTACTTTTTTCTAAGTGTTACCATTGTCATTATCCACTTCCTGGTGCTGAAATGACCTTATAGTGTCTATCATAAAGATAAGATAAGCTTTGTTGTGTGACTGTGAGGAAACTTTTGCTTGTGGGTTTCATAAGGACCCAGAACATAAAAGCACACTAGGTGTACATGATACATAGAGTTAGTGTAAAACCGTGGACACCGAAACTCTCTTGTGTCTGTACAGAGGTTGGTGACAGGAGAGAGAGAGAATGTTCAACTCGGTTTTTCCTCAAAGAAAAAAGAAACACCAATATTTTGGCACTTTTATTTTAGTTGGGGCGGTAGCCTGTGTGCCCTCTCGGTTGCGTTTTGCTAAATTTGTTAGAATACGACAAGATTAATGTTAGTTCCTTTCTAAGAGATAACATGGAGTTTTTTCTTATGCTACTCAGGTGTTCCATGAGGCCAAACGTATAGTGCCCAGCATTGTGTACTTGCCCTACATCGACCAGCTTTGGGATGTGATGACAGAGACACTGAGAGCCACACTACTGACGCTCATACACGACCTTGACCCCACACTCCCACTGCTGCTGCTGGCTACCAGTGAACAACCTTACCACACATTAGACCCAGTGGTAAGCTTGCTGATTCATCGCAAAGATAACATTTTTAATCAACTATCTTAGTCTCTATCTGTCTTGTAGTATTCAACTCAGGTCTTGTTGACCCTGATTGGCAGGGTCGAAATGGCCTACTTCTCCGCTAACTTTACCATGTTGCAAGGTGCGTAATACAAAAAAAAAAAATCAAACATGTCATTATAAAAAGGCAATGCTACAACAATAATTATGAAGAGCTACACTTTTAACAGAAGGACAAGTGCAGTACCCTTTTTCTTTTCTGATCTTCATCCTCACCATAGAATTGACATGTATTTTTAATTTAATTCTCAGTAACAACTCTCTACTGGACTCTCATCACTGTATTTTTATTAAATTTTCAGCTCCAGTCCTTGTTCAACAAATACTCAGGTGAAGTAGTGACCATGACCAATCCAAACAGCGATGAGCGAAATGCTTTCTTCCAGGACTTGCTAATGCGACAAGCTTGCAGACCACCGCCACAAAAAAAGCAAGCAGGTAAACACTCTGCCTTCATCATGTGTGAATTTCCTTCTTATCTTGATGATGGCACTGATTCCACATCTCCTCCCCTTTGACACATGTTCTCCCTGTCATCGTGCGTTAATCAGAACTCATCATCAAACCCTTTAACTTGCCAGGACAGAATAGTTTCATGAGTCTCTTGACCCTATTGCTTTTTTTTCACCCCTCTCACTAGTACAAGAAGTTGTTCTCACTTAACAAATTGTAGTCACTCAGGACATAAGTGTGCCAGGCCCAACAGTCTGATCAAGTCATGTTTTGCTATGTGTGACTGACAGGGTTCTTTGTCCTTCTGGTAAAGTGACTACAAAGTGTTAAGTTTGTTACCATGGTCTTTCTCATCAGAGGCAATTAGTTTGGGACTTTATTTTTGCAACATTTTCTTTCTTCCAGGTGTCTTAAAACTCTTGAAAAAAAGCATGAAAAGAAATCGTGTTACTCGTCGGCGAGCTATTACAAAACGATCAAGGGCGGGTCAAAAGCGTGCAGTGTCACCCCTGTTACCAATTTATTTGCATCCATTTGAGGCTCAAAAGAAATGCAAAACTAAATGTGCACGGACCTGTCAAAAGAAATCGCCACCTACATCACGTCGAACATCTGATGCTAAAATTGTAGCAAAAAGATGTTCAAACACAAAATCAAGGTTGACGCAATGCACCTCTCTCAAGCAAACACGTGCTAGAACAAGAAGAGCAGCATGTGTTACTGTAAAGAGACTGAACAGAAACGAATCTGCAAGATGCAAAGATCTGAAATGTCCCAATGTAGTTTATACATCCGAAAAATCTGTATTTCTGACGAGGCAAAAGGCACAATTTAAGAGATCTACTACCCGGTCCACAAAAGCTCAGCCTGAAACAAAATGGGCAAAAATTTCTAAGTCTATGTCAAGTATTCACAAGCTGGAAGCAAAGCCAGCTGAGGCGAGTTCCTCATACACACAGGAAAGCTTTGACATTCAGTGTGGAGAAAGTCCTTGTGCCCTTGCCAGCAGACCCCAGGCCTGTGCTGGAACTCTAGGAAAGATGCAGAAGGCAGATGGTTGTAGCACATCATCGGGGCAATGTGAGCAATTCTGTTCTGATCTCTTGGCAAAGAGGTCCGCAGAGAGTTCTCCATGCAGTTCTGTGCTTTCTGGTGGATCTTTCAAAATGTTGTATAGGACAAGAGATAAGCATCAGGATGTGATTCTAAATAGCAGTGACTCCCCGTTGCCAATCAATCTGAGAGACCTGTGCCGAGGCAGGCAGTCAGAGTTACCTCACTGCAGTAAACAGTTGGGACAGCCACGCACTCTGCAGCGCCGTAGCCGTAGACTAGCCACAGCACCGAAGCAGGGCAAAACTACTTGTCTCACAAATGATTTGGTAGCTAAAAGACCTGCAAGACATAACTTGCCCCTTCGAGCACAAACCAAGTCCAGGGGTAATGGTTAATATCACCAGATTTGAGCTATTTGTCAAACATTCTTTGTTCCATACATTACTTCTTTGCCTAGTTTTTCTCGTTGGAAACGCTTGTTACCTCTCACCATCTATGCCTGGAAAAAAATGTAGTTGCTGTTTGATACTGGTGGAAGTATTCATTGGTTCTAATTGGCATATTTTACTATGCAGTGTGTTCACAACTTTCTGAGAATGAGGAAGGGAACATTTTGTCATGTGTTGCATTTTTATTCTTTGACTATTCATGAAACCAAATACCAACTTCAACAGTTTTGTTTGTTAGTGTTCTATTGAAAGTTGAAACTGCAAAACATTTTGAGTGTTGATTACCCACGTTTGATGATTGTCCTAATCATGAGATATTGTTGTTTTGGCATAAAAAGAGTTAGTTCATTTGACAGTTCAGCACAGATATAAGCATTCTATAGTGTGATACAGACAAATAAATCAAGGGATTTCAGGAAAAAACACAGTTGATATCTTTGCCAAACTATTTTTGCTGATATTTGCCTTAGGGTACAACGCATTTTGTAGTACAACACCTTGTACAAGGTATTATTTTATCATGGGTTGATGTGCAATTTGTTGAAAAATTTTTTGCTGTTTTGAATACTGCTTGATCTTGAAACCCTTTTGATAGTTCTTACTGTTTCATTAATGTTGTTAAAAGTTGAGGTGTAAGTCATATATAGGTTAAATATAAAAGAAAGAAAAAAATAATAATAAAAAAAAGGTTGACTATAAGATAAGATAAGATTGCTATTAAGTTAGAAACTAGAAATGAATAAACATAATTTCATTTTAAGGTATGTAAGGAGGTGTCTTTGGCCGAGTGGTAGTGTGGCCGCCTACAGATGAGAAGGTCCATGGGGCTTTCATGGCTCCGATCCCCATCCTATCGGAGATGGACGTCAAATAAGGAGGTCCTGTCTTGTAAATGACTTTAGAGAATTGCATGGGGCGTTAAACCAAAACCAAACCAACCAACCAAGGTATATAAGTTTTCTTTTCCCCTGCCCCAGTCAGTCTCAGTTATTCTGCTTGTATTTCAGCTCAAAGGATCCTTGAAGTTCTGCCCAAAGCTGTGCCAGCCAAGCCAAGGGAGCTCAACAAGGAGGAGTTGAAGCAACTGATGGAGAAAGAGGAGCTCACATTGATGGAGCTGCGCATCTTTCTCCGAGATGTCCTCAACAAGCTGGGCAGTGACAGGAAGTTCTCCATCTTTGCCAAACCTGTGGATATTGATGATGTAGGTGTAATGTTTAGTAGTTTGTAGTTGTGGACGTTCACAAATCTAGATCTAAGACACAAGAAATGAAACATCTTGGGGGTTAGCAGGGCGCAGGAAGTGATTTATTAACGGCAATGGTAAACATTGGCTGACTTGCCAGGTTAGCTTCCTGGCAAGTGAGGCCAAATCTTAATTACGTTAAAGTTGGTTTTATGGACTAATCACACTTTGGCTCAAAGAGATTATTTATGTTTGTAGATCAATTATTTGACTGGTTTTTAATGCTATACGATGGAGATATTCATACTTTGCGAAGACTGAACTTGCGGGGGAGTTATTTATGTATGTAAGGGGCACCAGGTTTTTGCTTCTTTAGCCTCCTTTTCAGTTTAGTTGTCTTAAAGAGCCTGTGCAGTTTGAAACAGATGTTGTTTGGAATTGAACTCGGCTGATACATCAAGAGGAGGATTGAGATTTCTCTATTTTAAAACGTTGTGAGGTCATCATTAAGTGAATAATACCTCTGGATGGGCAGTTGGTCTTCTGCACAAATTAACTGTGTCCAGATGTCCTCAGGTCAAAATCTTAAAATGGCTGAGTAAATAGAACAATTTAAGGACATTCACCAACTTTGATAAAGTACTGTGAAGTGCAATTTCTATTGTAAGAGTCAAATTTCCCCATGTGCACCTGCAAGAAATTTCTCTGAGGGCAGTTTTGGTCCACGTTTGGTCCACGTTTTTGTGAGAGGATGCTACCAGCTATTGTCATATCTGTTGAGACACAGTCTGTGGTGTAATGTTTAAGCTCTTCACTTTTCACACAGAAAACCTAATTTCGATTCCTAAATTGAGAGGAGCAACTGTCTTTCTGCTGGGGTCCTTACCTCCAGCCTGGGTTAGCCCTGACAGAGGGGATTGAAGTAGCCTGTCTCTTCAGTGTCGCAAGGGACATGAAAGTAAAAACCAAACTTGATTGTGAGTGAGACTGTATCTCCTTTTTGATGGTTCTCCAGGCCCCTGATTATTATGAGGTGATTGAGCAGCCCATGGACCTGTCCACAATGATGTCTAAGATTGACTTGCATGAATACGGCACTGTGACTGCTTTTGTGAGAGACATTGACCTCATCTGCTCAAATGCCTTGGAGTACAATCCAAATCGGGGACCCATGGGTAAGAGAGGCTTTCCTTATCAACTCTAAATATATTCAGATTTAGGGCGTCCATAGCCAAACGGTCAAAAGCCCACCAGTATATTATGTAGAGGTCCAGGGCTCAAATGTTTGATTCACTGAGACTTTTTTCAGTTTTCATGGCTTAGATGTTTGTTTTAGCAGGTGAAATGTAATTACCAACTTATACAATCGAAATGGAAATCTTAATTCTTTTTTAGAAATGTAATGAGAAGGACTTAGGGTATTAAAAATATTTTCTGTTTTCAGATGCTATATTGAAATAATTATATGCTTTAACATTTATTTTCAGATCGCATCATTAGGCATAGAGCATGTGCCCTAAAAGACACAGCATATGCAATCATCAAGACAGAGCTGGACAAAGACTTTGAGAAAATGTGTTTTGAGATTCAAGAGTCAAGAAAAAGGAGAGGTAAGTGAAGAACAAGAAATTACAAAGCAGAGTTGCTTCTCTTGTCTGTTCAAGTTGTTGATGCAATATTGTTGTAAGATGAATACCAAGCAGTTTCACCAGAAATCTCTTTTTAGCAAGATTATGCTGAAATGCCATTTTGCCTTCTCAGACTATGCCCCTAGATTTAAAAAAGGACAGCACTGTGAAAGTTAGAATACCCTCAGAATGCATTATTTAGATCATATTTTTTCAAATTTTCCAAGGTAACCTCCCCGCCCCTTAAGCTCCTCCATAAATACTTTTCCTATTTCCCACCCTATGTCTAAATAGTTCACTGCATTGATAACAGAACTAGAATCCACTAGGAAAGAAGTGGATTAAAAAAGACTTTCATGCAGTTGAAGGAATTTTCTCAAATCTAAAGATAGATGTTAGAATCAGAGGTCTTGCCTCTTTATAATATTGCAAAGGACAATATGATTTTGCTCACTTATGTTATAAATATTCAGTGAATCCTTAATGATTTGTCACTTTTTATTATCATGTGGTTTGCTCCAAAATACATTTCGTGCTACTTTCAGGACAAAAGTCAACCGATGTACCCAACTTCTACTACACCAAGCCCAATAGCCATCAGAGCTCATCGCGTTCACAGGCCACTGGCCTGCCAAGCTACTTGGAGAACCCCAAACCTGTGCGTACTATCCCTAAGCCTGAGGGAGAGCGTTTCAGTCGCAGGGTGCGAGGGCTCAACATTGATCCAACTCCAGCTCTGGAGTCTGTGGAGAAGAAGTACCTAGCTGCCCGCGCAGGCGCCTCACCAACCAGAGAAAACAAAGACAACTCTGCTGAGGTTGCTAGAGAGCCAGACAGGCATACCGCAGCAGACAAACAAGAAACTGAGATGGACAAATGTGTCAAAGATTCAGAGAACAAATCATCTCCAGCTGTCAGCAGAGATTTGAAGTCACAGTCAGCAAGCAAAAGTGACAATAGCAGCAGCAAGCCACAGAGTACCAGTGTCAGCAGTAAGAAGAAAAAGGTGAACAAGTGTGTTTGGTGTAAACCTAGACGCAAACGGCCACGTCTGATGTTTTCTCGCCAAGCACCGAGACAAGAGAGTGTGGATGAGGACACAGAGATAGACATCAGCCAGGGAGAAGAGGAAGACAACAGTAGGGCCGAGGCGTCTACACCTGGCGCAGTGGCGTCTACACCTGGCGCAGAGGCGTCTACACCTGGCGCAGTGGAGCAGCAACTCCATATTGATGTCTCAGAGCTCAACAGTAAGTCATTGACTTTGCCAAGAAACCTGACATGAGCTCATGTATGAGAATACCACAATGTACTCTCGCTGTTTATTTAGATAGGGTTTATCATGTTTTGCCTCTTTCTCTCTGAGGGTTATTATTGCCCTAATCCATTTCTTGGTGCTCAAATGACTTTACAGTGTCAATAGTGCCTTAAAAACTGAGGAAAATGAACAAAACATTCCCTTAAATAGTCACATGAATAACCATATCACTGAAGCAAGTTATCCTTATACTGCACAAGGAACATGAGGTCTGGCATTTCCTAGATGTCTTGCCTAGTCCAAGCATGATAATGCCAGTATGACCAACCCTGAAGCTATCTTCATAATGCCAGTATGACCAACCCTGAAGCTATCTTCATAATGCCAGGCACCTTGTGAGATGGCCACCGAAGTTTAATTTCTAAAATTCTGGCTTGATGTTATTTTGTCTTGGGGTTGTTTTTTAGTAAAAATTTGACAGATTTTCCAGTTTATGCAGTGCCCAAATTGTAATATAAAAACGGGGACTCCTTTAACTTTAGTGAATTTTAGCTAGTGATTCTTTCCTTGTCTTGCAGATGAATCCAAAGATCTAAAAAGTCCGAGCAGGGTGTCTGGCCGTTTACGCAGCCCTGCGGTAACTTCCCCAATGGGAGTGAGTACTCGAAGAAGCAGCATGAGTCCACGTGGGGCTACTGTCACAGTCTCCACTCCATCAGCGGCTAGTGCGACTGGATCAGCGGCTAGTGTGACTGGATCAGCGGCTAGTGTGACTGGCCAGGCTAGGAGGAGAAGCACTACAAATGAGGAGAAGGACATAACAGAAACAGAGGCAGCCTCGGCAGCAGAGGGAACAAGCTTGTCTGCTAATGAGCTGCTTTCTAGTTCACAAAACAATGGTGAGAAGCAAACCAAATTTCCTTACCTCAGTCCTTTCAAAATTTATCACAGCTATTTTTGTAAATCATTTTTTGCTATTAATTGTATTGATAGTGAAAAATCTTCATCCTCAACTCAAATATTCATCTTTACCCAGTGGATGAGACCATAGACATGGGCTTTTGGTGAAAAGAAATTTACATAGCATAAAGCATTCATGCAATGATTGTGGAAACTGCAAGATAGCAAAATTACTAAGAATATCATCAGCATGGCATGAGATCGATGGCAGCATTTTTCACTCACTGTGAACTTAAGGTTATTCCTAATTATGTCGTTTTTTAATTCATTTACTGATGTTATTTAGGAATTTTTAAAAGAAGGTATTAATCCATCCAGAAATATATAATCATGTGAAGACAAATTGAAACAAATCTCCATTTCATTTGTAACAAATTCAAGCAGTAGTTTTGGAGAAAATCAAGGAAAACTTGAGCCATGGATTTTTTTCCAGACTGTACCTCCAAGATATTGTGACAGTGCCACAGTCTATGTATCTTCGTGTGCTTTACACATTGAGCCAGACTATACCTCCAAGATATTGTGACAGTGCCACAGTCTATGTATCTTAGTGTACTTTACATATTGAGCCAGACTATAAAATTACAGCAAAGGAGCCACACGAATGTTGATGATATGCTAACAGTTCCAAACCCCTCTCCTCCCTCTGTGGTCAACAGCTAGTCAAGACAAAGAGTCGATGGATTTTCTTCCGACCTTGGTCAGCCCTGTGTGTGATGACAAACCCAGTGTAGTCAAGCGCCTTGACCTTGAAGCTGTTGCTGTGGATAGTGGGGTTGGCAGCTCTGTGGACAGCAATGGGGACTCGAGGGACAGTCTGGAACACAGCACTAAAGAGGTTGGTATTTCAATCAGACCCTGCTACTACCAGTATACTGATGGTTCACACTTGTGTTGTTGTACTTATAAAGCTTTTCACTCGTTTCGATGGTCCAAAGTGAGACGATGAAGTCATCAGTGGAACACAGTTGACTACTGATGAGGAGATTAATATTGTAGAAGTAGTTGGTTTTTTTAAAGGGAAATTTATTCAACATACCAGTTTAATAAATGTTCAAACGAAGAAGGTCTCGGACTCAAGAAATTATCAACTTCACCAATCATCAGTTCAAGTGAGTTTAATACAAGAAGAGTTGACTGTATAAAGAAGTTGTGCTTATGGTAATGAAAAACTTTGAAACAAAAAGAATACCAGCCTAGAAATAAAACCTTAATAAATCTTGCAAAGTTGTTACAATTACCGTGCAGTGGCAATATAAATAGATTTTTAGTGATTTTGAAATAAAAAGAACAAGTAAATTAATCATGCATTTTTCTCTATCTTTGTCAATCAGGGCCCAAGTAAGGTCGCAGAGAGTCAAGAAACAACCGGTGAGTTTTGTTTCCTGATAGAATTCCTTATTGGTTTTGATACTGTTTGCTTCACTGTCTTGATAAGTTTGAAGTTCTGCTAATTTTTTTTTTATTTTTTTTATTTTTTTTTATCAATTGATGTCTTTAATAGAAGACAATTTTTTGTCTGACGAAATATTTTTGCTTGTAACACGAGAGCTCCAAATTTGTTTGTTTTTAGGACCAACTAAATACCCATCAAAACTGTATACGTTGGATGTTAGTGAATTACTCATGCTTGGTTTCAAGTCAGCTCCCTTATCAGGAAGAGGACACTTTTATTATAAGGTTGTGGTTGTGTGGGGACTTAGTAATAGACGGGAATGGTAAGTGAGATGGAAATGGCGTAATCTTTGAATAGCACTAAGCTCAACTCTTGCTGGTTTTATTTTTCAGATACTAACCAGAACTGCAGTGCAGAGCTGACAACCCGAGCAAGTGCAATCCTTAATGAAAGCCCACAGAAGTTGGTGGTGGACACCCAGCGGCTCAAGTGTCTGCTGCTAGGGCTTGTGGCCAGTACAGAAGGATTCACTGTGGAAGGCCTGGAGAAGATTTACAGTCACCTCAGTCTGATCATCTACCGGCACCGCCATGAGTACAACAGGACCAACATGATCTCGGTATGTCTTTCATGTCCATTCTCACTTTTGTCTTTAGTGCAGTACGCTGGTAACTCTATGAACAACTAACTTTGAACTAAGCAGTGGTGCACTAACTCTTATCAGTTAAGTGACTGGAATTGATAGTCGGGGGTCTGTGGCAAATGACAAGGTTTTTAATCAACCTTGCATGGATTTGCTCGTTCTGCTGTGGTCACTGGCATTGGTGGTGCAATGGTTAGCCTCTATGCCTTTCACTCAGGGGTGGGCTTTAAGCCTAGCTTCCAATAAATTTTTTTCATCCAATATCTCTGCCTGTCGGCTGGGATATCGTGGCCCTCTCAACTGAGAGTGACAAGTGTAGTGAAACTGGCCAATTTTTAACATTTAAAATAGTTCAAATCCTTACTCACCGGACACAGAAGTACTCGGTCCTGTCGTATGGGAGATTTTTTTCTTCTTTTTCTTATTTGCAAATATGAAAATGCAGGGCAAGCCCTAGTTATGGAAGAAAAAAAATGATAATAATAATAGCAGGCTATTTCTGATTTAGCAGGGGGGAAACTTAGCCCCCACTCCCCCCTCTTTATGGTAAGAGTTGTCATTTATTTCATTGAATCCAACCAGTTGTATAAATATTTTGTCATGCTGTATTGCATCCATTTTAAATCAAATTTGTTTGTTTGGGGTTTACGGCTCCATTGACACTATGAGGTCATTTCGGCGCCGAAAAAATCAAATTTGCCTTTTGGGGTTGTTGTTTTTGTTTTAGTGCAATGCCAGCTTTACTGTGTGGGTTTCATGTTAAAGGCTTTTTTGTTCCCGTTCCTCAGAATCTGGAGAAAAGAAGTGAGGAGCTAACTGGGCCAGTCCCCTCAACATCGAAATACCCATGAGCATTCCACCTCCAGTGCTTATTGTTGATGAACAACTAAGGTTTTCGATATCCAACCTCATTTTGCATATATTAAATCTCTTGAATTCAGGGACATATTATTTATTGCACAAAGTTTCTCTTTATGTCTGCTGTTATGTCGTATATGAGTGCTCCCATAGAAACTCAAGTCTTTCCAAATACTGATGGCTTCAGCACTTTTTGTATCCAAAGTAGTGGTGACTGCTCACATACTCTTTGCTTTCTGATGCCGTCTCATTGTCTTGTAGCCTCATTGTGGGCAGAGAATTGTTGGGTGTGGGGTACAGCGCCGTCTTCACTTTCTTGCACACCTTCACAAACTGAATCTTTGGATCAAATCTGCTAGAAAACTTCCAGTAACATGATAGCCTCCAGCAGTCTTGACCTATTTGGGCTTTTTTTCTTTTAATATTTTATAATTCAATATTACTCTAAGATTCATTTGACCAGTGGATGTCACAGAATGCTCTTACTATTCCTCAACTCATTACGTCCTTTTTCTTCTTTTTAATGTGGGGAATGTGTTGAAAGTGATTGCATTTAGAAACCCAGATATTGTGTCCATGGTAATGAATTGACTACTAGGCCTTGTGAATGAAGTTGTCACTACATGAGGCTTGTTGTGTGCATTTTGTCTTAGGTCACTTTTAGGTAAAGATTGTTTTGAAACTTGTTGCATTGGCATTTTTTTTTAAAAATTGTCAGCTTGGTATGACTTTCAAATTTGCCCTCCAGCCAGTTCCCTGTACTCACACACGAGTTTCCTCAACCCAATGTGGTTCACATTTTGTTTGGCATTCATATGATTCCAAGTGCTTACTATCCTTTGTGGTATCGTTGTTGTTTTTCTTCTATTTATTTGGTCTGGGAGGGGGGTTATAGTTTTCATCTCACATGAAATGAAATGATGAAATACAGACCTTCTTAAGGTGCTGGCACATGCGATTTGATTTTTTCCTATCTTCTGGGGATCAGGTATTTTATACTCAATTTCAGTGGTCAGACCCATTACTACGTCCATGGGGTACGCTCAGCATTAACTTGTCCACTATTATGCTTGTCTTTATTATGTTGGATTTGATTCATCCTCTGTGTCTATGAAATTTGGCAACTGGCCACAAACTAATTTTATCTCAAGTTTTTCATTTATGTTGTGCATGTTTGAGCAAAAGAGCATGGGTTCTAGTATTTATTTATTTATTTGTAGGTCCTCTAGATGTTGATTCTGAGTGAATTACCTGTTCAATTCAAATGTTTATGAAGGTGATGAAGTAATTGTTTAGTGATTATGTCTCCCTGTATACATGAGTATGTCTTGACATTTTTATTATATTTACATGGCATGAAGATTACAACTATTAAGTGTTTTAGTTAGATCTGTCATCCAGCCTGCACCCTTTGCACTGGGACAAACTTAGGATCACAGTTGTGTGCAATGTTTTTGTGACCAGACGAGATCACCAGAAGCTTTCCCCGTGCACTCAATGGCAGCAAAACGTGACATCCACAGTTATTGTGTGAACTACCAAAGGCCGGTGTACTCCTTCACTTCAAGGCAGCTCCTTTGAATGCTTGAGTCGTCCCTTTCAAGATCCTGCTCAATGCGTAGTCTGACTGAGCTTAGCCAGCCTGCCCTTTAGTGTCCTGTTGTTTTCCTTGTTGTCCCGACAGCCTTGAGGCTAGACTGAGCTTAGCCAGCCTGCCCTTTAGTGTCCTGTTGTTTTCCTTGTTGTCCCGACAGCCTTGAGGCTAGACTGAGCTTCGATCATAACTGGCCCTGATAGTGTGTGTGTGTGTGTGTGTAAACTAAATCGACATATGTATGAGCTAAATCCTGAGCAAGTAATAGTGCACAGGTGTGTTAACAAACTTATATCACTGCCACTCTTTCTATTTTAAAGGCAAGCATTACTGTTCCTGATCAGGTCAATATCACTGGATGTTATCTTTTTGTTGTCTTTTCTTCTGTACCAGTGCATGCATCTTTCTGTGTGTGATTGTATCATTTTTAACTACTTTTTATTTTATTGTACAGTCAGTTATTTTTATGTGTGGTGCAATACCACATTTGTTGTGTAAAAAATAGATTTCTTAAAACAAAAAGTGCCTAGGTAGCAAATTTATTTGAAAGATAGTTGTTACAATGCATGATATTGGCCAGTGTAGGATGAAATGGTTTATAATAAAAATCTGTGAACAGCTTAGAGATAAAGCTGTAGCATAATGTCAATATTGTATTGAGACTTGATTGCTCATCACTCGTCTGCCATGTCAGGTGCACTCGTCTGCCATGTCAGGTGCACTCGTCTGTCACGTCAGGTGCACTCGTCTGTCACGTCAGGTGCACTCGTCTGCCACGTCAGGTGCACTCGTCTGTCATGTCAGATGCACTCGTCTGCCATGTCAGGTGCACTCGTCTGCCACGTCAGGTGCACTCGTCTGTCATGTCAGGTGCACTCGTCTGTCATGTCAGGTGCACTCGTCTGTCAAGTCAGGTGCACTCGTCTGTCACGTCAGGTGCACTCGTCTGTCATGTCAGGTGCACTCGTCTGCCATGTCAGGTGCACTCGTCTGCCATGTCAGGTGCACTCGTCTGCCATGTCAGGTG
>JAUKPP010056502.1:4071-16614 GCA_032273245.1 Phyllaplysia taylori | reverse complement strand
TGACCTACCATTAAAGTTATCTTTTTATCAACATAGTAGGACCCTAGGCAACCTAATAAAGTCCTCCACATGAAATTACACCCCTGGGTAGATTTTTAATTTTTGATACCCATGCAACATTTTGCTGATGACCTTTTGAGAACTGCTCATGTAGAAAGAAAAAACAAAACCAAAATGCTCAGTGTCTTGCAAATTGTCCAAATCTGCTCCATCCAGCAATTCGAGCAAAAGAAGAAAAAAGAAAGTAAAGAAAAAGATTTATAACCTTAAACAAATTTGTTTGTTTGTTTGGTTAGGGTTTTATGGCTCCATCGACCCTGTAAGGTCATTTCGGCACCCAGAACCATTGGCCCGGGTGACGGCCTAATAGGCCTACTCTTTTCCACAACCACCAAGGGATCTTTAACGTGCGCAACCTCCGAGATTTTTCGTCCTGATCTGAGAAGACTAGGTGTTGGATCTTACCTACCCTAAGATTAGGGGTGTAGTTGAGAGAGAAAAAGACAGACAGAGAGTGTGTGTGAGAGAGAGAGAGAGAGAGAGAGAGAGACAGAGAGAAAAGTAAATAAAGTATGAGAGAAGAGGTATAGAATAAGCAGACGCGAGGAGACTCGGAAGAGGATGAAGAGAGCCGGTCAGAGAAAGAATCAGAGAGTAAGGTTGAAAGAGTAGACAAGGTAGAGAAGACAAAGAAATAAATTTGGGGAGAAAAATGCCGGCACTGCCCTGGGGTCGAACCCGGGACCATTGGCATAAGAGGCCAACTCCATAACCTCTAGACCACGAGAGCCCCCAATACACGTAAGTAATGCACCTGACCGTACAGTGTTGCCAAGAGACATAAAGCCTTCATGGTGTGTTCCCCCGAAGCCACCAATAAGGGTAGTCCCACAGGCGCTGTAGTGCACTGGTTCGGTTATTCGCCTATCAATATCAATACATGTACTATCATGCGGAAGACTCGAGTTCGATTCCGTTCGCGGACGATCTGCGTTTACTCTGCCAGGATTTTTTTTTCTCTCTCAGTCCGGGTTGGCCCTGACTGGAAGGGTCAAAGTATCCCGTCTCTTAAATGACTTTATAGTGTTGCAGGGGACCAAAAACTGACCGAGAACCATTTCAAAGAATTTGGGTAGGAATTAACACTGAATTTTGCCCAGGCGGCGGCCCAATAGGCCTCATCTTTTCGATTTTCCATCACAAAGGGATTTCTAACGCGCACAGCATGCACACGAGGTCTCCGAGATTTTTCGTCGCTATCTGAGAAGACTAGGTGTTTGATCTTGCTTATCCTAAGATCAGGGGTGTGGTTGAAAGGAAAGGAATAGACACAAAAGAGGAGGAGAGAAGCAAGGCAGGCGACAAGAGTAGCAGGGAGTAGGAGGAGACAAGGAAGAGAGTGAGAGGAAGACTCAGATAGATGAAAAGGTAGACAAGGCATAAAAGAAGAAGGAGAAGAAAGAGAAGACGAAGGAGAAGAAGTAAATTGGGGATAACACGCCGACACTGCCTGGGTTCAAACCCCATTGACCATTGACTTGAGAGGCAAACACCATAAACTCTAGACCACGAGAGCCTCAAGGTCTTATTATACCCAAGGAGTTTTAACAAAGACCAAAAAGGACAGAGATATTTCCATTTTCTCTTGTTACAACAATAACGACAACTATAGATTGTAAAGGGAATAGATGGAACAATTTTCTCTCGTTACAACAACAACGACAACCATAGATTGTAAAAGGAATAGATGGAACAATTTCCTCATCTATCTACAAGGAAATGTGTCCCGTACATGAGTGATGCCCCCAAACGGCGGGTAAGTTTTTGAAGTAAACAATAAATGTGTCCCACAGTGAACAACAGCGCTCCAAGCTTCTACTTCTGTACTAAGCAATCCAAATTTTTCGGGCGCCCACAGTTTGGAGCGCTGATGTGCACCATGGGACACATGTTACCTCAAAAGTTTACCCACAGTTTGGAGGCGCCACTCATTTCTGGGAGACAATTTAAAAGTGTGGGGTCTTTACTCTTTTGTGATCTTTGTTACAACCAAGGTCTTATAATAACCTGTGCTCATTATAGCATTCTTCTCACAGTGATTTACATGCAATGTTGCTGAATTCACTGACAACATGTGAACTATAGTCCTTTTGTGACAGTTTCTGCGAAAATTTATTATTTCATCATCATATATCAAAAGGAAATCAACAAAGAACAAACAAAATGGCAGTGTATACGAGCTTCCATAACATTATTAACAATGAGTGATGGTTTGGAAGATCAGATGTAATTGGTTAATGGTATCTACTAGGAGATATATATATATAAAATCACAGCTCGGCATACAACTATTACAACTTCAGCAGGTGACTGCACAAAGGCCATAAACTATTAAAGACTTTTTGCTAAGCACTGTACAAGGCTGATTTCATGATGTGATTAAATACGGAGCACTAATGTCTCTGACCTTATTTTCTTACAACTATGCCAAATAGCATATTCTTCTACATACAGTAGAACCCACATATCTCGACGTCTGTTGTTAACTTGACATTCGGCTTAAGTTTACGCAATTTTGAATTCCCAACTTTTTCTTTACTTGATGTGATTTCAATAGTCATAGCAATGTCGACCTATGCGGGTTCTATTGTGTTACATATAGGCCTAAAACAAATACCGGTAATTTATGTTGCTTATCGAAAAATAATACCCAAGTCCTTTTCACAAAATGATCTGAACAAATCTGTCGTGACCCTGGTGCAGTCACAAAGAAAAAGCTTTGCCCACTACCCTGAGCTCCTGGTTGTCCTCAGTAACTGTATTGTGAAGTGAGCTATTCATTCAAGTACAGTAGTTTTCTACATTGCCAGTATCATCAACTGCCCTCAGATTCTGATGCTGGGTTGCCACTGCATGGAATAGTTTTGCTCTCTGTGCTTTTCGCTGAAAAAGAGAGAGAAAAAGTTATTGTAGAGCATTAAAATCAAAATCATCAGTGTAATGTAAAGAATGTCTTAGTTTAAAGCCTGAATGAATATGCATAGAGTTGAGTCTGCCAGAGCCAACTAAGTACATGAAAACAATTCTTGACTTAAATCAAAATCTTCCAGCACTGCTGTTTCTCCCCCTACATGTCAATCCCCTTTTTTATAAATATAATCTAAATAAACCATTTCAGCAGTATCCTGCTTAAATTCAACACAGTATGACTTATTAACATTGAAAAGCGTGAAAGGGGTGAGGAGAGAAAAACAGAAAGAAAGAGACACCTCAATAGGGCTCTTTCAAAGAAGGATGGCGGCTGCAATGTTGCTATATCAATTTAAAAAAGATTTCCACTGGAGTGGTATTATCAATAAAGATAATGAAAACAACAAAGAAGAAGACAAATCTGCGTCGTGAATGAAAGGATGATCAAGCAAGAAGACCATCCTTGCATCACCTCTTTACTCTCATCAGTCTTTTCCATAACATCAGCCAGTTGGCTGCAGTTCGGTAGTCTGTTTGAGTCGGAGCACATTAGATTAAAAAAAAGCCCTTGCCACTCCCCCCCCCCTCCCATAAAGCAAACAGCAAAGAAGTAAAAACAGGGGCTCATGTGATGAATGTTTGAAGGCTCTTAGTGACTAAGCAGCAGTGACTTGGCCACATAGGGAGAAGATCAGTAAACTACATCCCGTTTAACATTCATACCGGATGATCTTTAAACCTCAGAGCCTGCCCCTAGTGGCCACCCGTCTATAATGTAGCTTTTTTCTGTGATGCTGAGTGACCGCTTGACAGGTTCAGATGTACTCTATAGTGTTGTAAGGGGTGTAAAACTAAACAAAGACAAGAGTTTCCCCAATTTGTAAAATCTTGATAATTTTTTTTATAACTTACCAGATGTTGATAGAAAGTCAAGAGCGGCGTCGGCACAGGTAGAAAAAGCAGAAAAGAACTCGGAACATTTCTCTGGGTCCACTCGATTGTCCGCCATGCACTTCTCGTACATTTGGAACTCATTGCCACATGCTGTCTTGATTTGGACTATTTCTGGACTGGAAAAGAAGGAATAAAATACACATAATATAATACAAGAGCTCCCATGTTTAATTCTCCTTCTACTGGTATGAGGCAGAGAAATTTATCAGACAGAGACAGGCCATTGCTCCAAAGTTACAAGCTCATCCTCTTGTTGATGTGTTTCAACACAGAAAATTCACAGAATGGTACTTTGCAACTTTGAGAAATTTATCGTTTTTTAAAAATGCATAAAGCAATAACATAGATAGTCATTGTTGAGAAACTGATTTCAAAAGCGTATCACGAACAAAAAGTTAAGTTGATCAGCAAAAATGATGGATAAATATGGTCCGGGAATGATGTCATGAGCACGTCATGTACTGTGTTTTATCTTTTGCTCACAATTCCCATACAATTTGTTGATAGAATTAAAATCAAGGTGAAGAAATCAATGTTGCTATATTTATATATATTATGTAATACTTACTTTGTTTCAGCACATTTTGCCAGTTTCCGTCGCTCTTGCTCGCAGTCCATTTGCCATGTGTGAGGATATTGCTTGATACATTCCCCAAACATGTCCAGGTACTTGGAGCAGTGGGTCTCCACCAACCTCATTGAGTGTTCCCTGGAGGAAAAACAAACAGTGCAAATAGAGTTGATGCCGCTTTTATAACATCACTTTGTGTGGTCACCCGGCGCTTATATACCAGCCCAGTTTCGCCCATGCATCCATTTGGTGCATACTTGTCGCATAGATGCGCCAAGCCCGAGAAGCCAAGTCGTGTCACAGCTGGCAGCGCGTGATTGGTCGAGTTCTTTATCCTTCTGGCTGTGTGACTACAAAGTGTTTAAGTTAATCCCAAAGTTGCGATAATCTGAAAGGAAATAAAGTCCCTGATTTTTTTCCTGTAAATGTAAAAAAAATGACATACCACCAAAAGTAAAAGTAAAAGGCTTCCCTTCTAAACCAAAAAGAATAGTAATAGTTCTAGAACTAGAGACTAGAGAGGGAGGCAGAGAGGCAAGACAAGACTAAGAAGAGTGAGAGAAGAGGTACCAGGACGTACCTACCACCAGTATGCAGGGAATAGGCAAACTTACATATCCTTTGTGCTGTAGTTTTTCGCCCAGTGCCAAATCTCGCCCACCTAATGGGAATCTAGTGTTAAACTGTGTATTCCTAGGCGTTCTTAGGTGGGTGAAAACTGGGGCAACCTAGTCCTAGTACATACTTACATTTCAAGCTCCTAACAGACTCAGCTCAGCAGACTCAGAATGCAAGTTCAAAATTCAAGCACGATAAATTTACAGTCCAGTCCCGGTCCCAGACAGGACGGGGTAGTCAACTGCAACCACCCGGTGATCCGTTGTCGCCGTTGATAACCTTGACTCTGACAACGAACTCAAACTTGCTCACTCCCAAAAGTTAACCACCAACCCAAGTCAAGTCTTCTTATTCTTATGGATTTGAAAGTTTTTCAAGGTTGGGAATTCAACAGGATTAGAACAGTTTGGTAGTACACACGGTGGTCTTGTCTGATCGAAAGTGGAAATTTGAGACTGAAGGGAGCAGGATAAGTTTTCAGTTTGTGCTTGGAGCAAGGCAAAGGCCGTTGTTATTATTGTTAATGTTAGTTAGGCCGGGAGTCAACCAAGTTCGTTGATCGTTCGTTATCAAAGGCGAAACTTTAGGAGGAAGCAAGCAAGTAGTACAAGCAGTAATCAAGTTGAAATTATTCTCACGAAAAACTCGCCAAAATACATGGCCTTTTAAAAAAAATGTTTAAAAATGAACAAAATCTTTTTATCTCTCCCTTTCATAACCCACTCACATACTTATATTTGCAAAACTAAAACACCTATAATTTGAAAGAACATACAAGTTCCTTGTTAATTACAAAAAGTTCCAGAAGCAGTCAGCTGAAAAATAAGCTTCTTCTGGTGAGTGATAATAAAAACATCGAATGCATAGACAAACGACCGTACATTGGGTAAACGGAAGACACAACGTCATAGTTTCCACTATGGCGGAAGGCGTTGATGTAAACATAATGAACTTCAGGTTCAAGTTGTCTTTGTTGTGTGTAGTTTTATTTCTGCAGAGTGTGAGTGGTTGGATTCACCATCTGAAACTGGTTGTAAGTGTCATTTGATAGATCTGCGGTTATTCTGTTGTCTGATTTTGTCAGGTGTTGAAATTGAAATCGCGTGACGTATCGTCGTATCTCACACTCACCACACACACGCACACACTGACTCACAGTTCACAAATCACATTCCATTCACTCCCAACATCCGATTAAGTTCTAGAGGATCTTGTTATTGTATTTCTATAGTCTGTGCTCCTATTTTGGCTCTAGATCTACTCAAACAAAAACAAAACAGTATGGCTGTATAGCCCCGATCCCCTGTCTAGAAATAGAAGAAAAAAAATTTATTGAAAAGAGTCAACTGTCAGCCAGGCTAATACTATAAATACATGTAGACTCGGGAAGATTGAAGAATACCGGACCACTCGTAAGGGGTGGGGGAGGGGGGGGTTTCAGGGGGGTTTCCCCCACAATAAATAATATAATGAATACATGTAGAATCTATCTGAGATTCTTCATTGAGAGAGGTTAAAAACTTGGGAAAATCATCGCTGGTCCGGTATTTTTCAATCTAACTGTAGACTCTAATTTAATTTTTAAAAAGGGTTCAGTACAAACACAGGCAACCATTTTCGATTCGTGTATGTATTAGCACTGGTATCTAGAGGCAAGCGAGATGTGAGCAAAATGGTTGCCGTAGTACTTTCAAATACAACTGCACTAAAATTCTCAAGATACAAAACATTTACTATTTAGTTAGGCCTATCCGGAGGTTATCATAAGACGGAGTAAGTTATTTTCATAGACACCAGCCTCGGGCTGTTTTAGACGTAGCAGATGCAATATTGAGAGAAAGAATCCCGCATCATGGCAATCATGGGGTTTTGTTCAAGGAAAGTTCACCACAGTCAAGACCTCTCGAGGCCTCTATAAGTGGTTAGCGTTTTGAAAGTGGTTGCCCTTACACTGTGAATTTGTACCCTAGTTAGGGTTACAGTATCTAGAATAGCTAGGGTAAGGTTAGTAGGGTTTCGGACTTCTTGAGGATTAGATGTAATATCATCTGTGCTTCAATTTATTTCTGCCCACCTAACGGAAATCTTAGTGTTTTAAAGCTGTATCCTATACGTTCTTGAGAGAGCAAAAATTAAAACTGGTGCAACCTCCACCTTCAACTACTAGTTCCTAACCCTGGCCCTTTTCCTTTTTCTTTTCTTTTGTTAATAAAAATGTCATGCCGTAATAAGTTTTTATTTTATATTATAAAATATAATAAATAATAATATCGTTCTTGAAAGCGTTTAGATCTGAGTCTGAACTTTTGAATCAAAGTCTTAGACTTTTAATGATGATTCCTTAATTATGATAGTGAATTGAATATCTGTAGAAGGGGTGGTTTTTTTTTGTGGGATGAGGATGGGGAAATTTGCCTTTTTGTATCTAATTGGAGCTTTTATATATACAGTGGATGCTGCTTAAACCGAAAGTGTCTAATCCGAAAATTGCGATAATCTGAAAGAAAACGAAATCCCGGAATTTTTTCCTTCTTTGTCTTTGTAATTAAACTCACGTTTCACCGAAAGGCTTCTGCTTCTAAACGTAAAGAATTTTAACGGTGTGGTCGTCAAATTTTGTTCAAACAACTTCCCAAGTGACGCGGATCATAACATTTTACAAGCGTCAAGATTACGAAAGAAAAAATAGCGACGTAAGATTAAGAACGCACACGTGTCAGTGGCCAGGCCGAGAGCATCAGCGCCGCACGAGCAGGCCTACCTTACTGTACTTAGTGGGTTTACTTTACTACACACTACACAGTACACGCACTGTGTAGTGTGGGCTGTTTAATGATAAACGACACGCGAAGGCCCTAGATCCACATGTAAAGTCTTGTAAATCTTGCTTCGGTGGTTGTCTTAAATAGGCAGTCGCACTGTAGGTTTGAATTTACGCCTGGTGCCTATTGTCTCTGTAAATCTAAACACAAAGGAAGAAAAGGATGTGACTGAACTGAGTGAGAGAAGAACAGGGACGGAAACAGGGAGAGAGAGAGAGAATGGGGGATGATAAATAGAGTAGAGGGTGCTGAAGTGTGCAGTAAAGAGCGGGAGTGAGAGAAAGAAGGACTACCGAAGTTTTCAAGTGTGAATATCGTGAAAGAGAAGAGCAACTCAAGAGAGCATGCATGATTATCGCAGGGACTAGATAGGAATCGATGGTAGGCCTAGATCTACGATGCTTTGGTAAAGGACTCAGCCTCTGATACACGGCATGTATGGCGTATAGGCGAGCGCGAACTGGCAAACGGCACGAAACACGAACAAGTAGGCCCGACTCGTAACTTTTGTAAATCTTGCAACATTGTTGTTTCAATTGGTAATCGCAGAATAGGTTGGTCTGTTGCCATGGTTCTTGAGAAACGAAAGACAAAGAAAGAAAAAACGATATGTTATGACGAAGGGAGAGCAAAGAAGAGCGAGATAGGAAACAGAGAGAAGGAAGGGGTAATAGACGGAGCGTGATTAGATGTGGGGGAGGAAGCAGGGGAGAGTGGAAGGGAAAGAAAGCTGAACAAGGAGAGAGAGAGCGAGGATAGACAGAGGGAGGAAGAAAAAGAGAAAGAGAGACAGACTGTGTTTCATGACGTCATTGGCACTGTTCTCTTTCTACTGCGCACTACAAGCGTAGAGCACAGTACAAGCTTTCTACAACTACTTCAACGAGGGGGCAAGGAAGTCCAAGTCATACTTGTCATACCCTTGCATTTATTCTGTGTGAATGTTAGGCAATTTAATCAAGTGACCTTATAATTTCGAAAAGAAAGCACAATGCGCAAGTTTTACGGACACATCCCAGAAAATTATTCGAAACTAGGTTCGTTCTTAGTACTTTGTGCTTCCCCGAGCAGACTTACTCTAAACCAAAAAGTCGTCCGAACCGAAAGAATTCAGTTGGTCCCGCTGATTTCGGTTTAAGCAGCATCCACTGTATATATATATATATAATATATATACCCTCTTATGGGACAGCGCACTATGACTTACTTGACCTAGCCCTCTTCTCTCCTTGTGGAGCATAGGGCCACGGCAGTTGTCTTCCATTTCCTACGGTCCTCTGAGTCCTTCACTGTTGTCTTTCACCCCGTTGATGGGGCCCTAGTTACTCCGAGAACTGTAGTGTAAATGACAAACTGTCACATAGGTTTCTGTACCAAAATCTGTTTTAAGTGAATGAGGTTTTAAAACCCATAGCACAACCCCCAACCTAAAGGACCAAAGTGCTATTTTGAGTCTGACCTCTCTCGGCGCAGACCTCTTCAGCTTGGTTGAACCTGCTAGAAGTAAGACTTCAGCCGACTTAAAGGGTCATCAAGGCACACAAGCTATCTTACCACTACAAGACGGAACACCATTAGAACAGAGATTGCTGTAGAATCGAAATTTATTATTATCACTTACTACTCTGTCTTCCTACATTTCCTCAGAATGATGAGCGCAGGCACATTGCCATGACCACAAGCTTTGGCTTTCTACAAGGAGGAACGTTAGATGTGAACGTCACCCTTTTCTCCTACTCCTCAAACTCTCAGAATGATAGCAATGTGAGTAATGAAGGATTAATTACATCTTATTAGCTTTTGGTGTATGTTAAAAAAAGTATATTTGAACCAGCAACCTTTTTTCATATTAACTTAAATCTAAAAAAGACATCAGCAAAATGTTTTGTTGACTTTTGTGTACAATAGAAAAAGATTTTTTTGTTAAAATTTTCACTTTTTCACATTACTTGAAGTGTTGGAATGACAGCGGTGTGAGTACTTGATAAAATTTGGTACATCTATAGCATTAGCTTTGTTGGCTTAGAAAAAGTATTCATTTGAACAGATTTCTGTCACCACTTTGAAAAGAATTGTTTTTCCTCTATTAATTTTTCTTCATCTCTCAGTAGCCTCTATTAACTTTTGTTTAATAAGTCAGTTTTAAGTCATAAATAACTTGAGATCATCTCATCTTTTTGTTTCTTCAGGTGTTTGGCTTCACCCTGGACAAGAGTCGCAGCTCCAGTGTTCTCACCACTATGGCAAGTCCATTCAGCTCAACTCTAGCTGTGCTCTCTCATTTATAGTTTATATTTTTTTTTACTAATTTTATAAATTACTACCTGAATCAAACTCATGACTCTACATTTATAATTCTACACGTTTGACCAATCAACATCATCATGACAAGCATGTAGAAATATAAGAACCATAGAAATGTATTTTTCAGAAAGAGAAAAATTTAATACAATCTTTAAACTTACCCAAAACTATAGTAGCACTGAAGTTGTTCCTGCTAAGCTTGGTTTCGTTTGGTTACCAGTTTTACATTCCCTGCAACACTGTAAGGTAATTTTAAGAGACAGGCTACTTTGAACCTGCCTGACAGGGCCAATTCGGGGTGTGAGGAAAAATTCCCAGCAGGGAAAAACGCAGATTGTCTGCTTGCGAGATCAATCTTGGGACTTCCCCATGACAGGCGAAGAGCCTAACCATTACACCACAGTGCCGGTCTGCTTTAAGCCTTCATCAAGGGTAACAGAAGAAATAAGGAAAGTGTAGAACAATTTCTACAACCCAGCACATCATGGGGAAAGGGCTGTGTATGAATTTAGAACAGAGGGTAAAGTAATAATGTAAAAGGAAAAAAATATTGACGTCATATAAAGATGCCGGGGGGTGGATAGAAAATTGTAGGCACCAGGAGGGTCATGTAGCAGTAGAGTCTACTAGAGTTAAAGAAACTACGGCGAGAGACAAGACACACATAAAAGAGACACTAGAAATGTCTGTAATACATAGGGACTACTACAGTACAAGAATGTGAAATAAAAGAGAAATAGACTTGGGTAATGTGGAAAAGAACTTTGCTTCTGCACTGAATTCCAATCTTTTGTAATTCCTTTTCTTTCTGTTCACCAGACAAACTCCCCACTGTGCAAGTGGAGTGACCCAGGGAAATCAGAGCAATCCATCTGGTTCCGCTTTGACTTACCCAATAAGAGGTAAGGCTGTAATATCATTGTAAAGTTTTATGTGTGAACGAGGAAATAAGGATCTACAAGTAGTTTTGAGTGCACTGCATGCTTGTTAAATTTTATCTTGGAGAAGATGTTATCAAAGATATCCGGGAGAAAATGTTTTTGCTTCAGAAAAGGACATTTGTACAAGTATTCATATCGAGACAATTTTATGAGAAATAATTTAGACAAACTTGTAAGTAAAAGATCTGCAAAATTTATTTTGATAGTGCAGCTTGGCTGACAATTTTTGTGATTGACTTTAATATTTTCTGGATTTCCTGGCTTCAGAATCAAGATTGAACGCATGGGAGAAGAGGTTCAAAACCTGACGGTAACAGACATGGAGCGGACGCTCTATTTATATCAAAATGGTCTTGCGCACGGGGAAGGGCCGGTTACAGGTAATGGTGTCGAGAATGTGTATTGTTTGTGGTTTGGTGATCAGTTTTAGGTCACTTGCAACACTGTAAGGTCATTTAAGAGAGATGTCTTTGACCCTGCTTGTCAGGGCCACCAGAAAAAAACGTATATCGTCTGCATGTGGGATCGAACTCGGGTCTTCTGCATTACGGGCGAAGAGTGTAACCATTACACCACAATGCCGGCCATGTCATTGCTTAGCTAGTTCTTAGTCATTTGTTTGTATGGGTAGCATCTTTCTATTTGCTAGTTTGAATTTATTTGGTTTTAGAGGCACCAGCTTCTTTGGCTGTTTTAGCCTTTCTTTTTGCTGACTTAGTTGACTGGCTCGCTTTTGTGTTTGATATTTATTTCTGTAGTGTTTTCCCTGTTGTTGTTCTCTGACTCATTCACTCTTAAAAACCTCCAGAGTCATGGTAATCTAGCTTTGCTCTCTAGGGATAGAAATCCTTTTTTGACCTCCTAGGACTGCAGTACAATGCAGTCTCAAGACGTCTCTTGACCAGATGACTGCTGTGTGCAATGCACTAGTAGAGTGACTGCCAGTTTAGATACAGTAGTTTCGAATTTTTAGTTTCAGGCACTGATGCTAGGAGTGAACCTTATGATGTATGCACAACATTTCATTTTATTGTTGCACTCTGTAACTACAGTAGAGTGTGGCTATAGCGGGACTTTTAGCTCCAGAATGAAAATCCCGCTGTAAGAATGCAAAGGGGAATTGCTGCCAAATTTCTAAAAATGCACATGGTTACCTCCTGTGCAGAGGAAGGCGCTGCTGTTTCAGTCACTAACGACAACATAAGCAAAATGCCAGAGTACAAAATTCAAAATCAAGAAAGCGAAGCAAAGAGTTTGGGGTTTCCTGCAGAGTAGTGATTTCGCTATGACGTCAAATGGTAGCTAAATTTAGTGCTCTTTATGGGGGGGGCGGGGGGGCGGGGGGGGGGGGGGGGGGGGGGGG